>MU686395.1:88635-118041 GCA_026770625.1 Nicotiana glauca
ATGCAGGAAGTGTGGTGATGAAAATCATAATGCAAGAGGATGTTACAAGGTAAAGATTTATATTTATTATAGTTTATGAAATAATTACAATTTTTATTATGTTACTATTGTGTTTGGTTGGCAGGGTAGTGGGGATGAACTTGGTTCAAACAAGGGGCAAGCTGTGGACACAACCCCAGCATTGACATCTTCAGAAGATGAAACACATGATGTTGGTGAAGCATTCTTTGGAACTGAAGTGGGAACACAACATTCACAACAGTCAGTATTTAACACTCAAGCTGGAACACAAGAGTTCAACAGTTATGGACCTGATGTTGGAGATGATGAAGACCCAACAATTAGGCCAATGGTTATATCTGAGACTGACACAATACTAGCCATGAGGAAGGTACAAATGATTGCAACTGGTACAAGAAGGATCCAGTTTACAGGAGATGAAACAGGTGTAGCAACACCAACATACCCGCCTTATTCACCAACAAAGGCTACTTGAAATGGAAAACCAGCAATTACTTGAAGCCAACTTCAAGCAGAAGTTAGAAAAAAGAAGTATAAAATAAAGGCAAGGAAGGGCCAAGGAGAATCAGCAGATTGATTGAAAGCTAGATAACAGTTTTTGTAATTAGCACTAGCAGCTAGATAACAATTTTTGTAATTAGCACTAGCAGCTAGATAACTGTTTTTGTAATTAGCACTAGCAGCTAGATAATTGTAATTGTTTTTGTAATTAGCACTAGCAGCTAGATAACTGTTTTTGTAATTAGCACTAGCAGCTAGATAACTATTTTTGTAATTAGCACTAGCAGCTAGATAACTGTTTTTGTAAGGTTTTTGTAAGGTGCTACTGAAATATGTTACCTTATATACAGTATCTTTTCTGTGATTTACTTGTTACCTGCTATTTTTGTAAGGTGCTACTGAAAACAGGTGCAGTTATATGCAATACCTTATATGCAGTTTTTGTAAGCTAGACTGTTGTTTTTCCTATCAGGTGTTAGAATTATTCAGTACCTTAAATGGGCACATCTATGTTCTAAAAGTAGTACTTCAGTTAATTGAATTCAAAAGTACTTCAAGGGAATATCTGTGACCTCATTTTGTATGCTCAAGCATATCTTTATAATTGCATGTTTGTATGTCATAAACTTGAATAAGGCAGGTTTGTCATAAGCTCAATTGTGGCCTTCACAAATTCTACTCTTCTAAGATTTTCTCGAGTACCAATAATATGAGAATGCAAAAATACATCAACACCACACCAAGAAGGCTGTAGCTTATTTTGGTTCACATATTCGAAACAAAGCAATTTTGGTGCATCAATAATGTGAACTTCAATTTAATTAGGCAGCATAAGATATGAAGAGACAAAAGGTTAGGAAGATATTATTTGTGCATTAGCTTGACCAAGTCTAGCTATTACAAGTTCACAATATAGACTATTACATGATTCGGAAAGATTGGATACATGTCCAAATTACATAGAACAAACATATACCTAACAAAAGACAAAAATTTTGAAATTCTAAGCAATGATCATTACATGGATCATTTGGTAGCCCATGCTGCCATGAACACTATAAGGCAAGCGAACAAGCAAATCAAGAAAATTGACTGCCGGAATACTTTTCCCCTCAACTCCACAATCTTCAAGTTATCCTCAATAGCAAATGCTTCAATTGCATCCAATCGTTCCCTCAACTCTGTTATCGTTGCAGCATCAATAGCAGCAGAAGCTTGTAAATCATCTATCTTCTTAAACAACATATTTCTTTCAACTTCAAAAGCTTCCAATTTTCTCTTTTGACTACTAATGACGATTACAGCTCGCGGGGGAAATTCAACATCGTCCCATTCCCAATACCCACAACCTTGTTTCTGACAAGTAATTATACAATATAATCTCTGATTATGTTCCGATAAAAATAAAACATTACACAAAAAAACCGAATTGCATTATGAAAATTATACTTACTTCAGGCAATGGACACTTGTAAAAACATCTCCCACAGTTCATAGGAGTTGTCGCCGTAAAATGATGCGCTACAAATCCACAGCGACACTTCCTCTTTGAGTCAATTGAGCCGCTTGACCTAGCAGACATTTTGAACTCTTTAACAATAAAAAATTACGTTGGGGGAAACGTTAAATGATATGCTAGAGAGCTAGGGTTACAATTTCAGATTAATAATGGAGAAATTGGAATTAATGGAGGTTTTAGGGTTACAAATTTGGGGAAGAAGAAGGGGATTTGCTGAAGGGGGTTTGTTTTGTTTTAGCAGCGTTGGGGTTAGGGATTTGTTCTATTGGAATCGGGTTTGGGTTTGGGGATGGGTAGTTCACCTAACTAAGGTTACAATTAAGGGGGTTGGGTTATTTCGGACAAGTAATAAAATGACACGTGGATATTTTTAAGTGTAATAATAATTTAAAAAAATAAAATCCCTCCGTTACATAAATAATGGTATATCTGGGCCATTTCCTTAACGGTGATGGCATGGAACTGGCAAAATTTTAACGGATGGCATCAATGAGCCATTTCTTTAAGTTTAGTGGCATTTTTAGTCCTTTTCCGTTAAGAGAATCTTCTGAAAATATTACCCAAAAATCCATAATATTACAAGTCAATTAGAAAGTTTTGCAAAATATATAAGTTCCCCCTAACATGTCAGGATACGGGCGTGTATGTACCAACCCCCCCAATGATGGAGTTCAGTTACCATCTCCAGATCCAGGATGACTCTCTCATATTGGTGGGGCATTTGTATCTATACCGCTTTTTGGGTCACGTTTTAACTTGTACCCGCTTTGTAAAAAAAATTGCAAGCGTATCCACTTTTTCGCATGACTTCAGTATACGGGGTTGAAGTAGCAAAGGCAATCACGCAAAACTTTAGCATTCTAGTAGACGAGCGTGAAGTAGCAAAAATTGATGAACCAAGTGTGTTGAAGCTTTTGTTTGTAATTACTGAACTTAAGCATTCTATTGCTGAATTTTTGTTCTCTATTTGCTTAAGTTTTTTTTATCCTGGATAAGCTTTTTCAAAAATTTTAGCAAATTCATATCAAATATCCTCAGTAACAGGGGATTAAACGCACAGGAAAACAAGGTGAGAATGATAGTTGATAGCTGGACAGATTTAATTGGAAAGAAAGAGAGTAACGTGAGCTGCATTAATACAACGTCCTATTTTTTTCAAAAAGACTCCCATGAGAATACAAGAATAAGTAGGGCACAGCCCAATCAAATACATCACTGCATTGTGACATGGATGCAAGTGATCTGTTCGAGAATTGAAAGAGGCATCATAAATAACATCCAAGAAGAGCAACAAATGACAAGGTAACATTGCATCTGGTTGATATAAAACTGCAACAAATTAAAAAATATTAGAAATCGGAGTCATGGACAAGAAGATGAGATATAATTCAAGTGACAATGCAGACTTATATGTGTGCATATTCAGGCTGCAACGAGAGAATTTATCAAGTACATGGAGGAATCAGATTCATATAATTATTTTGGACTACCTTGGTACAAATGCAGATGTAGATTATTATTATAATAGGCTATTTTTTATAGGCTTCATGAGTATACATTTTATTAGAACACTATGTGATATCAATGTTGGGCCTCAAAAGTCCAACATTGATAATAGGAGCTATGTAGGAGTCATATCTTATGGTCTTGCTTCTAGTAAGACAACATACTTCTTTATTTTTATTTTCTATTATATATATAAAAAATAGCCCTAGGCACCTCACCTAGTGGATTGCTTAAAAAAAAAATTTTTTTTTGCAGAAGATGCTGAAATTATTTAGTTCATTTGTAAAAACTTCAGCACTAAATAAGCTGAAATATTTTTGTCCTGGATAACCTTTTTGCAAAACCTTCAACAGAAGATGCTGAAGTTATTTAGTTCATTTGTAAAAACTTTAGCACTAAATTAGCTGAATTTTTTTTGTCCTGGATAAGCTTTTTCAAAAACTTCAGCAGAAGATGTTGAAGTTATTTAGTTTATTTGTAAAAACTTCAGCACTATAAGCTGTAGTTTTTTTTTTGTCCTGGATAAGCTTTTTCAAAAACTTCAGCAGAAGATGCTGAAGTTATTTAGTACATTTGTAAAAACTTCAGCACTATATAAATTGAAGTTTTTGAAAAAGCTTATATAGTTTTTTGACCCATACAATCACTATATTTGATCTTCATTTTTTTTCTTTTTTCTAAATGTTTTTATGGAGCATATCAACAATTTCATTAAAAAAATATGCTTTCAGCGGAAATAAATCAAATAATCATAAAGCTTAAGTGATATAAAGTGAAACTATTACTTTAACCCCACAGATCAATTCATTTGATTCAAAGAAAAAATAATACATCAAAAATACGAAAAAATAAAAAGAAATCGTGCAACTTATGTTAGTTGATTCATTGTTATTGATAAGTCGTAATCAATTTATTGGGACTTAAATTTAGTTGTCCCAACTCCCAATGAAGACCATATGCTAATCTGTGTTATTGTACTGAAAATATCTTAAGAAAATAAAGGAGGAGAAGGAGGAGAAATGAGGCTGAAGTTGTTTAAAAAGTGGGTGCAAGTTAAAACTTAAAAAAAAATAGGTATAGGTTAAATGGGGGCGACCAAATAAGACCCCCCTGTGCAATTTTTATCATATTGGGTCTATGAGTAATTGGGCCTCATATTCATTTAGGGACCGACCCTTGTCCTGTCTAATTGGATATTTTGTACATAATTAGAACTTTCTTTCTTATTTTTCAATTAATGAGAATCAATCTTTTATTTAGTTCATTGTCTCAACATCGGTTCTCTCCCTTTCTCTTGGAGACTAGGATTTTCTTATCTTTCAATCTCCATTTTCATGGCTGCATTTTAGCTTAACATGGTATCAGAGCGGAGCTCCACGTAACTCTCGAAGACTTCTGTTGATTCACCGGTGCAATTTTTTGATTTGGTCGAATATCATTTTTGTCGGCGACGGTGTGTTCGTTTTTTTTCTCCGGGACGATATTGTGTTCTTTCTCGGAAAATCACTACAAAGCTTGCTCTTCTTGGATTAGTTGAAGCAAAACTGGAAATATCTTCTATTCCTCAAAATTTCTCTTCGTTGTCATAAATTATGTGCCATAGATTAAGAATATTTGATATTATCTCTTGTATTGCAAATTGTATCTGAGGTCGATGTTAGATGTATGTATATCCTTTCAATTACTTGCTGCAAGAATCCTTTAATTGCTACTTGAATGATTGGTTGATAAAAATGAGTGATGATGCGACCACAACCTCCTCACCTGTATACTCCACCATTAGTCACTCCATTGACTCTTCCCTTATCTTACATGTACATCCATCTGATATCCCAGGAAGCTTACTTGTACCAATACCTTTCAATGGAACTGATTGTGTATCCTGAAAGAAAAATGTTCTTATTGCACTATCTACATAGAACAAAGCCGGGATGATCAGTGGAAGAATCTCCTAGCCATTACTTGATTCTTCTATCTATGACCAATGGGTGAGATGCAACAACATGGTGTTTGTATAGTTAAGTAATTCTTTGTCTAAAAATATTGCTGAAAAAGTCTTGCATTGTGACACTACAAGGGAGATTTGGAGAGATATAGAGGAGAGGTATAGGCAGTCTAATGCCAGTAGGCACTATCAAATTCAAAGTGAGATTTCTGATGTCTCTCAAGGGTCTTCTTATATTTCTAGTTACTACACTAAACTTAGGAAGTTGTGGGATGAGCTGAAAACTGCCTATTTTGGTTGATCTTACACATGTGGGGATGAACCATAATGTAGTGAAGGGCAAAAACTAATCCACTTCCTAACTGGTCTCAATAACTCCTATTCCAATGTCGTAAGCAATATCTTGATGATGAATCCCATGCGAACTCTAGGAAAGGCTTATTCTATGCTCCTTAATGACAGAAACTAAAAAGAACTTCAATCATCAGGGGCCAACTTCCTCTCAGAGTCTGCCTCATTTTCTGTCAAGACCTCTCCTACTCCACCTATTATTTTTTCTCAGCTCAAAAATATTAACAAAGTCTAAACTCAAAGGGTCAATTTTGACAACAAGAGAGTGACTAGTATTTGTAAATATTGTAAGAATCATGTACATTCTGTTGACAAGTGCTACAGAGTCAATGGTTTCCCAGTGGACATAAAATTCACTAAGGGAAATAAGTCTGCAGCTTGTGCTCAACTTGATGAACTTAGGATGTGTGAAGGTACAACACCTACTCCCTGCTCATGGGTTCACCAAGGATCAATACTAATACTTGATGAACCTCTTCCAACAATCTCACCTAAACACACCAATCTAGGAGGAACCCACTAGCAATGCTGCCATGGGTGCTTTTGCATATGTATTCTACAACCTTGATGTATATTCTGTTGTCTTATGTTGTGCTTCAGATTTAAAAGTAAACACTTGTATTCTAGATTCAAGAGCAACAAATCATAAGACACCTCACAAACATCTCTTGCACAACATTTAACCTTTACCTTTTCCTTTTCTAGTAACACTCCTAAATGGTTATAAAGTAAAAGTAATATGCACTGGTTCTTGAAATATTTGTGTTAATTTTACTTTGTCTAATATACTTGTAGTTCCTTCGTTTCAGTTCAATCTCATCTCTGTTCCTTAATTAGTTTCTCAATTCAGTTGTACAACCCTCTTTACCAAATTTTTTGTTTCTTACAGAGCCTTTCTCTAAAGAGGCCATTGGAAATTGGTAGATCACCAAATGGGTTGTATGTCATTCAATCATCTTTTGAGTTTTCTAAACTTGATTCATATGTAAATACCATTTCAACTACTACATCTTTACCAGATATGATTACAGTGCTTGTACTACCTCTTATAATCATGTTACTTAAAGCAATAAAGCTGATTTCTTTTGGCATTAAAGATTAGGCCATATGCGTTTTTTTAAAATACAAACTATTTCTTGTTGTCACACCTCCTTTTTTACACACTGACCCCAAAGGATAGTGTATAAGGAAATTTTTTCATTTAAAGTGACATTATTCGAAATGGGACTATTTATTCAATTCAGAGTCGCCACTTGGGATATGTTTGACTTTTGGTGTCCTAAGTCACCAGTTTATCTTGAATCCCAAATCAAGGAAATTTCGACTTCTCGAATGGAGTCTGTGAACCAGAAATTCTGTTGACCCGAGGGAAGGTGTTAGGCACCCCCGCATCCCGTGGTTCTAGCACGGTCACTTAAACTATTATAATTGGCTAAAAATCTAATTTTAATACATGTCATCCTATAGTGCAATTTTTAAAATTATTTACCGCTTTTAATTAATAATTTTTAGGAAATTGAACATCGTTTAAAACATATTTTTGGATCACGTCACATGAAATGCACCCGAATCCTCGACATATTTTATTCAACGTTTTGGGATTTGGATTTGGGTCACATGAAATGCACACTCAAATTTAGGAAGGTAAAATTATTAAAGAATGCACCTAAAGCGACTAACATGTGAGGCCATGAAAATTCGCTAAATGGCACGTCCCGAGTTCTAAATATTTTTTAAAGAAGTAGTTAAAGAGGGCCACACAATTTATAATTTTATTTGGCGCGGCACACCTCGTTTTATTTTAAAGGCCATCCTAAAAAGACTATTGTTTTCTATTAAAGATTGTCTCTAATAGCCTAATTAATTAATAGTACAAAATTTGGGCCTCAAGCAAGTCCGAACTTAAACAAGAGGAAAACCCTCTTAATTTAAATTCGCTACTTAACATGGAAGGCCCAAAATCATGTTGCAAAATTACAACAATGATTTCAAATAGGAATTCAGACCTCTTAGTATTTTGGGCTTCCAAAACTAGCCCATGGAACTGACATTTCACTTCAGCTTTATTCACAGGAATCACTTGAAGCTTGGACCATGATCACAAGCCCAATTGGGAATAAAGTTCCGGGCTTTGATCCGTCCACAGTCTGGTAGGACTGAACAAATTGCAGGATGAGGAAGTTGTTAGTATTTGGGCCTCTAATTATTCATTTAAGGCCATACTAGACTTAGTCCAAAGGGCCACAAATTTCTTTCAATCCAATTGCTAAGTCTTGGCTCCAAAGCAAAAGCCCAAATTAAGTGTTGATTTTAGACTAGACTTTTGTAGCATTGATCGAAATTAATTTTTACAGTTTATTAAGCCAAAACCCATCCAGACTTATTCTATCAGAAACCTGTTTTGTGCAGTTCGATTTTCAAACCTGTATGCTGATCTTGTTTAAACTAAAACATTTTGAAATTTAATGACAAAACTAAAACAATCGACATCAAATATAGGAATCCCACTATATTGAAACATTATTTTTCATATTTCAGAACCAAAACGATGGGATTAATACTAAAGTGTAAAGTTATTAACATATTTTTTAGATTTCAAATTCCTACTGGAAACTTAAACTTAGACCTGGCATTCAAATTAATAGTCCTATCTATTTCATATGAATCATAAGCATACATGCTCAATTTTAAATCTGCTTCCAATCAATACTTAGCTTAGATCCCAAACTAATATAGGAACTAAAACATGAAATCGACTAAGCTACAACTAACAAACAAAAAATAACAGCCCATAGAGTCCAATTACAAACCAGTCTAAAGTCCTATTGATACAAATAAAGCAGTGTTCAAATCATTCAATCATGCTATACATCTAAATTAAATGAAAATAGTAGGAAACTTACGCAGAAAGGATTCAGGATCTATTATTCATCTTCAAATATGCTGTTCCAGTCATTATATATTACTGGAGACCAAAAATATACCTGGAATTTGAATCAAAATAAAAAGAAGGAAGAAGTCAGCAGCAGTAAGCAATAACCAACAGCAATAAGCAACAATCAGCAGCAGCTTTGAACTAATTTTGACCCAAAAATGATATCCCAACAGACCAGCAGTTAATTTCAAATGAACGATACCAGTGAACACCTAAAACCAACTTGAATGAACTCAAATAAACTCAGAAATGACCTCAGGAACTTCTGAAAACCACAATCACTGAAATAGGACTATTCAAGCCATTTTTTCAACCTTATTCAAGCTGGAAATTGAATTTCAGAACCAGAAGCTTCGAGATCACTCTACAAATTCAATGGAACAATGATTTTGGGAGTTTTTGGCTATCTGAAGTTTCAGAGCTTTCAGTATTTCTCAAACTATGTTTTTTGGATTTTTCTGATTTCTCTAAGATCTAGAATTGGAATTTCGAAATTTTTAGAGTTTTGGATCTCTAAGGCTTCTAGAAACTTGTGTAGATTTTTTAGATTTCAAAAACTTGTGAAACAAGGCAAAGGGCATGCCTTTTATAGGCAAAACTAGGGCTGCATTCAGAATTCTACTTTACCCCTAAGTCTCTCCTTTATTTTCAGTGTTTTTAACTATTTAGTCCTTTACTTATTGACTTGTTGCCCAAGTTAGCCCACTAAATCCCTGAAATTATAATTGGAACCCCATCTAGCAAGTTCTAGGGTTTCCAATTTCAGTTACTACAAGATTCCTTTTATTGAACTACCCCAACTACCCTTGATACCCCTGAATTTTTACCTAGGTCTACCAACTAGGTCTGGGCCAAGTAACCCAATTCAAATGACCTACTGGTCTCAAACAAAACCCAAACCCCTATTTTTGCAAAAACTGATCAGATATTCGAAAGAGAACTAAGATTAAACTGAGGGAAAATATCTAAATTAAACTAATTATAATCACTATGGATCCTAAAACTACATTTACCATTAACCTAGTAAAGCCAATAAACAAACAATTAAAAACAAACAACTGTAACTTACAAAAAAAAAACTAAGTAAAATTAAATCATGTAAACAAAAGGTAAAAATAAACAGGGAACTATATGATCACAAACAAAAAACATAATTAAAATAATATGACTAAAACAAAACCAGAACCCTATGACTAACAATTTTTAAAGAAAAAAAATAAACCAAGAACAGGGAAGCAAGTAGAATGACAAAAAATAAATAAAAAATAGTGAAAAATAAAAGAGAAAGGATTACTGTCACACCTCCTTTTTACACACCCACCCCGAAGGATAAAATATATAAGGGAGTTTTTTTCATTTAAAGTGACATTATTTAAAATGGGATTATAGTTTTAGAGTCGCCACTTGGGATAGGATTGGCTTTTGGTGTCTTAAGTCACTGGTTTAATTTTAAATCCCAAAGCGAGGAAAATTATCGACTTCTCAATTGGAGTCTGTGAACCAGAAATTCTGTGTAAGGAATTCTGTTGATCCGAGGGAAGGTGTTAGGCACCCCCGGATCCCGTGGTTCTAGCGCGGTCGCTTAAATTATTATAAATGGCTAAAAATCTAAATTTTTACATGGTCCAACCTACAGTGCAATTTTATAATTATTTACCGCTTTTAAACTATTTTTATGAAAGTGAGCGTCATTTAAAAACGTATTTTCGGATCACGTCACATGAAATGCACCCGGATCCTCAACACATTCTTATTCAACGTTTTGGGATTTGGATTTAGGTTATATGAAATGCATACCCATATTTAAAAAGGTAAAATTATTAAAAGCGCGCCTAAAGCGACTAACGAGTTATTATCTTTGCGGAAGACCGTAAAAATTTGCTAAACGGCACGTTCCGAATTCCAAGTATTTTAATATAAGTATTTAAAGAGGGCCCTGCAATTTTACGCATTTTTGTTTGGAGAGCCTCGTCCCGTTTTATTTAAAGGCCAACATAAAAGCAACTACGATTTTTTTATTTATTATTTTTGTCTCTAAAAAGGTCTAATTAATTCGCATTTATAATTTCGGGCCTCGAGTTCAAGTCCGAATTCAAATAACGGGGAGGACCCTCTTAGTTTGAACCCACTACCTAACTCGAAAACCTAAATTTATATCGCAAATTAATACCCCATATCCCTAATGTAATTCTTAAAGGGGTTTTTAACCTCTAACAACTTTGGGCCTTAAATCAGTAGATCAAATTTCAGTGATATACATGGGCTTCAATTAATTAACATGCTAACGTATTGTTACTACGACATTTAACTAAGTGTTGAATTAAAAGTAGGGGCCTAGACGAAACGTCTGAGTGTTTTGGGCTTTCACGCTTGGCCCTAAACTAATTAACTCCGGCCTGTGCAAGAGTCATCGTCCAATGTGGGCCTCTGTGCAGTCAAAAGTCAGGCCCAAAGGCCATTTAAACCAAAGCTGCCTACTTCAGTAGATCCTTCATGAACCAATCCAAATATTAAACTACAATTAACTGGCTCGGCTTCAAATTGACTTGCCCATGTATGTTACTCTTAATCTAATTTCCATGCATGTTTAACTTTGTATATTTCTGAGAATCTAACACACTTATCCTACTCATTTCAGAAGATGACTAACCAATACATCTTAGAGGGTCCAATTACGGATCAAAATCAGAAATGAACGAGTGAATGAACTAGTGTGTTTTGAATGAACTTGTATTTGCACACGTATTATTTTCACACTTAAAACCATCTGACATATCTGATGCACATATCCTGTGACTAAATCAATTAAAAACAGTTCCACATTCTGGATTTAGTTGCCATGGTGAACATACCAAAACGAAACTAATTTAAACTATCAAGCTAATAAAACGACAATATGACCATAATAGTCCAACAATCCTTAATTACAATTCCCAAGCAGCCTAATCGACTTCAGTGTAAATAGCTACGTACTAATGTCCAACATACAAACACACGTCTCAGTTTTAAAAGGAAACTAGATCATTTTGTATGAAAAATGCAATAGAGTCGCGATCCAGCTGAAAATGCAAAGAGACAGACAAGCAACATTTTATTTCATTCCAGAGTTTGAGATCTACAGCGGTGTACCTGGAGTTAAATGAAAGGACGAGGAGAATCAGTAGCTGATAGCAATAACTAGGGTCTAGTAGTTAACAACAGCAACAACTTGGAACAATTTGGACCCAAAATGATTTTACACAAACCAAGCAAGAATCACAGGATTATCACACCCGGTAAAGAACTCTAGAATGACTCAATTGTGACCAAAAACAACTGGAATTCACCCAGAAATACCCTTGGAACCAAAACAACCAGAAGCTTAACCAAAATTGTAAATCAACAACTAATTCATTTTTAGCTTAATGAAACAGTAGTTTTGTTTGGTTTTTTTTACAGTTCTCTATTTTTTTGTGGTTTTTCTATATAGAACTCAGATCTAGAAGAGGATTTTTGAGCTTTTTACGATTTGAAATTTAAAATAGAAGATCAGATCTATAGGAGGATTTTGGGGGAATTTTTTGGGCTCCAAACATTGGAAATTTTTTAGAGGGTCTAAACTTGTTAAAGAAGGCATTAGGGGTGCCTTTTATAGGCAAGGAGTGGGGCATAATATTCTAGAAGCTTTCCCACAATTTTTTCCTCTTTTAATTTCATATTTCACCTATTAAACCTTCAATTTCCGACTTGTTTCTCAAGTTACTGCCCTAACTTTGCTAAAATCTACACTAAAGTCCTATTCTAGAAGGCCCTAGGGTGTTCTTTTCACTATACAATATCTATACTACCCTTATCTTAGTTTTAAATTTACCATTCTTGATAAATCAGCCATTTCCCATGCCCAAACTACCCTTGAAAACCCTCTGAAATTACGAAACCAAACAACCCTTTTACTTGAGTTAAAAATTAACTATATTTAATCCTAGTGACTAAATCAGCTATAACCAATCAACAAAATTCATAAAATTGGAACTAATACTCATTAAATCTAATTTAAGAAATACCCTAGTCATTGAATCATTGGAACAATAAACTACATATTTAAAACAAACAATTCAAAAAATGAAAAACAAAGTAAAAATTAATCCTATGTAACTACGGTATTAATTCTGGAATCAAAGTCATACCAACACACAAAATTTAAACTACATAACTATAATCAAAATCTAAAGCTAACACAGAAAAAAAAACACTGAAAAATTGACGAACAGAAACAAACAAGAATAAGATTTAGAAACGAAAAGAAAACAGAACAAAAAATACCTCACAAAATTGACTCGAACTCGAATTTGGCCGGTTTTCTTGATATTGTATGGACTATAATGGTCCTTAATTATGTATTTCCATGAGGAAACACATAATTAAGTGCTATTATAGCCCAGACCTCATTAATCCCCAAGTTTATGAAGTTAGGGTTTTGGACAATTTTTCGATATGAGATTTGAACCAAACGGGGATGATTCGAAGGCCAAGGGTTATGTATTTGGGATGAGGGGTGTAAGGAGATCATATGGTGTTAATTTGGCGAAATTTAGAGGTGGTGGTATTTTGGCCGGATTTTCAAATCAATATTCGAGAAGTTGGGTTGGGATTCGAAGGAAATAGGTTATGGATTCGGATAGAGGAGGACGAGGAGAATCAGGGGTATATTTTTGGAGTGATTTGGAGCTTCAGCGGCAGCGGCGGAAATTTCCGGCCGGTGGCGGACGACGGAGGTGTGGTGGTGGCACGACGGAGGGGGGTTAGGACTGCCGGCGTTACAGGGTACGAGGAAGGTGAGGGGTTGTCTCTAAGATTAATGGGGTTTTAGGACACTTTTATTAAAACTTTGGCATCAATGTGAGCCGTTGGATGAGGGGTATGGATGGCTCAGATGAAGGATACTAAAACGACATCGTTTTGCTAAAGGGGGAATCAGTAGGGGCTGTTGGATGATGGAGATGAGCGGTCCAGATTAAACGACGCCAAACGGCGTCATTTCATTTTACTGAAGCGGGCAGGCCGGGTTCGAGTGTTTCTGGACTGGGTTGGGGATTCAATTTGGCTGGCCAGATGGCCCAAAAATTGGCCTGTTAACTTTTTTATTTCATTTTTTGCATTTGTTTTCTTTTCTTCTTGGCTTTTCTTTATTTGTATTTTTTGTATTTCTTTTTTGTATTTTATTTATTATTATTTTTAATTTTCTGATTTTATTATGTACAAACCCAAATCCAATCTAAAATTATGCTAATTAATTTTCAAAATTGCTAATTCCTAACTTAAAAGAAGATTAAACTAAAAATGTAAAATGTAGAATTAAAACATGTTAAAAGGACTATTTTTGTTATTTTTCTCTTATTTTGATATAAAATCGAATTCTAAATACAAACATACTATTTTCGTATTTTTTATGAATTATAGCAACTAAATATGCACACAAAAATGCAAACAAATCATGCAATTAATTCCTAGAAATTCAAACAATATAAGAAAAAATTCTAATTCTAATAATTTCATAGGAGTAAATTAAGTGTGACAAAAATCATGTGCTCACAGCTGCCCCTCTTTGCTCGAAGACACGAAGGGTTTTCGGGCAAAGATAAGTGAGAAAAGTCGAGCGATTTTGGCCCGTTCGAATACTCCGTGTGAAGCATTTTGAAAATTTTGACCGCACTCTGCTTCAGAGGTTGCCTATATATCCTGGGCTTAACAGGAATCAGGTCAGTGTAGTTCGGGAAGGTTTGGTAGCTGGGACTACCAGAAGCTGTGATTTCACTGCTGTTGTTGCTGCTACTGCTTGCTGACCTCCTTATTACACCAAAAGGAAAATCGAAGCTAAGCTAGCTATGCCTATCAACTATGAGTTACAAGATTCCTATCTATAATTCTTCTTGAAACTTGATCTTGAGTCTTAGCTGATTTTGCTGTGGACTCCGATATGAATCTTGATGCTCGTAAGTCGTAGGTGTTTACTTCTTCATGCAGCATTGGGTCAAGACAGGATCAGCGGATCTTGTGACTTCGATTTTGATTTTGAGCCATTCGCGCCCTTGCGTGCTTCACATTTGAGTTCATTTCCTTTGTTCTTTTATTCTTTTCTCGATTCTGGCTTTGAGACTCATTCCATTGGTCATCTCGCACCTTGTGTCTTGAGATCGACCTGCTTAAGATACCAAAACAAACAAACGAACGAAATTGCTGCCCCAGTTTTCACTAAGAAAATTTCGTGAGTTAGTTTTGACACATATCTAAGCGATCAAATCAAAATTATGTGGGGAGATCCTCGGTTTTGGCCGGGATTTGGAAAGAAAAATCTCCGCAGTTTTTTGGCCGGGAGATCCTCGATTTTTTTGCCGGGATTTTGAAAGAAAAAGCTCCACGATTTTTTGGCCGGGAGATCCTCGGTTTTTTGGTCGGGATTTTGAAAAAAAGGCTCTGCAGTTTTTTGGCCGGGATTTGAAAGAGAAAGCTCCACGGGTTATACCAGGGAGGTCCATGGGTTATGCCGGGACTTGGGAAGAAACAGCTCCTTGGGTTATGCCAGGGAGATCCTTGGTCTTTTGGCCGGGATTTGGAAAGAAAACGCTCCTTGGGTTATGCCAGGGAAATCCTTGGGTTATGCCGGGATTTTGAAAGAAAAGACTCCTTGGGTTATGCCAGGGAGGTCCACAGGTTATGCCAGGATTTGGAAAGAAAAAGCTCCTTGGGTTATGCCAGGGAGATCCTCGGGTTATGCCGGGATAAAAGAAAAGGGTCCTTGGGTTATGCCAGGGAGATCCTCGGGTTATGCCGGGATTTGGAAAGAAAACGCTCCTTGGGTTATGCCTGGGAGATCCTCGGGTTATGCCGGGATAAAAGAAAATGGTCCTTTGGTTATGACAGGGAGGTCCACGGGTTATGCCGGGATAAAAGAAAAGGGTCCTTGGGTTATGCCAGGGAGGTCCACGGGTTATGCTGGGATAAAAGAAAATGGTCCTTGGGTTATGCCAGGGAGGTTCACGGATTATGCCGGGATATCCCGTGAATGGTGGCCCTATGCTACCATGATGATTTTTCTTTTGCGATTTTCATCTTCACTTCTTCTTCTTCTTTCTTTCGTTCTTTATTTAGTAAAATGCATGAAAGAATTTGGGGGAAACTTCCCTTTTGGTTGGTTCCCTGATGCAAGGTTGTTTCAGTGCTTGCACATTTCTTTTTCTCGTTTGGGTTGCGCCTGCTTCTTGCATGGCTGCTTTGGATTACACCTGTTTTAATTTTCACCAAAGAACAATTTGTTAGTTCGAAATGGTGTAGGTTTTGTGGCCTTGATCATCCCAATTGCTTGATCCCGGCCCCATTTAGGTTGAGAAACTTTGATGTTTGTTGGCCTTGAAGGCGACTCTCTTTTCAAACCGACCGGGTTCAACTCTCAAGGTTTCATTACAACTCGCCCGTGTGGTCTCTAGCCTTTTCACTTTATTCTACCTTTCCGTTCGATTTTCTTTCTTTTCCAATGTCTTTGCATCGAAACCATCAACCACTATGGTCAGTCGGGATTGGCCTGACGCACTCGCTGAAATGGGCACTATCTTTGGCTTTGACCCGGCGGAGCCCGATAGAACCAATCCTGCCACCTTTATTTGCAGTAATTTTGGAATCAGTGTTAAACCGAAAGGGATTCAAGGAAGAAATATACAAAAGGCAAGTGAATGAGTTTAAAGAGAAGCATCCTTTTCGGGGGAAAAGAAGGACTTATCTAGGGTGCATGCTGACTTCAAATGAACATGAAATGCTTCTTGGACTGGACGCCTGACCCACACAAACTTTCCAGCTTCTCGTGAACCCATTGATCCGTATTTCAAAACCAGGGAACCTTGCCAGGACTCTTTTAGTGATGAGATGTCTTCTTTTCAGCCGACAGAGCCCTTTGCGGGTTTTCGCCAATCGACCTCTCTCATTTCTCTTCTCACCATCGCCCGATAGTGCTCTTTGCTTGTTTTCACTAATCGGACTCTCTCATTTTCATTTTCTCACTCACCATCGCCTTATGGTGCCCGAAGGTTTTCACCGATAAGACTCTCTCATTTTATTTCTCTCACTTTGAATTGTATCAGATTTCAACAATAATGTTTTCCACTTTCCCGCTTTTGTCAATTGATCAGAAGGACTTGGGCAAGGTTTTTGGGTGAAAGGATTTTGGGTGGAACTACAACTTTGGAACCATTTCAGCGAATTCAGGATCAAACCATAATATCATCTGCCCCAGTTTCAATTTTTGGGGGTAATTGGAATTTCTGTTTTGGTGTGACTGAACCTCAGCGAGAGGCTACCTACGTAGCTTTTCGGAATCAAGTAAAACGTAGTTCAGGCCAATAATCTGTTTTTGTCTTTTTTTTTGTTTTTGTTTTTGTTTTTGTTTTTGTTTTTCCTTTTTTTTCTTTTTCTTTTCTTTTCTTTTCTTTTTCTTTTCTTTTCGTACTTCCGGGTTCCAAAGAGGGTAGTCGAAGAAAAGGAACCGGCTCAAAGGGTTCATGAAGGATTGATAGTGTTTGGGGTAGCGGGAAGGAAAGCCTTCATCATCTCAATTGCACAAAAGCCATCACCCCAGGAAGTCTAGACATAGTACCTTTTTACTGCATCCGCATTGACTGCTGTTTCAGGATCATTTCCTTCAATGTCTCCTAGATACAATGCTCCTTTTGGAAAAATCTTTTGGATTATGTATGGACCTTTCCAATTGGGAGCAAACATTTCCTTTTGCTTCCTGGTGATGAGGGATAATGCGTCTGAGTACGAGCTGTCCCACTTCAAAGTTCCTGGGACGTACTTTCTTATTATAGGCGTGGGCCATTCTTTATTGGTACAACTACCCGTGGCATACTGCGGCCATCCATTTTTCATCAATTAGTGACAACTGCTCTAGCCGGGTTTTAAACCACTCACTGTCCTCGATTTTTGCTTTAACGATAATACGAAGTGAAAGAATTTCTACTTCTTCAGGTATGACTGCCTCAGTTCCGTAAACCAACAAGTATGGGGTAGCTCTTATTGATGTACGCATTGTGGTGTGATACCCGAGTAATGCAAAAGGCAGCTTTTCATTCCATTTCTTGGAGTTTTGAATCATCTTTCTCAAAATCTTCTTGATGTTTTTATTCGCTGCTTCAACGGCACCATTGGCTTTTGGCCGATAAGGGGTAGAGTTTCTATGCGTTATCTTGAATTGTTCACAGACCTCTCCCATCAAACGACTATTCAAGTTTGCAACATTGTCTTTAATGATAGTTGCAGGAATGCCAAAGCGACAAATGAGATTGGAATGCACAAAATCTACCACAGCTTTCTTGGTGACCAACTTGAGAGTGATGGCCTCAACCCATTTTTTGAAGTAATCGATTGCAACCAATATGAATCTATGACCGTTTGAAGCTTTCGGCTCAATTGGCCCAATGACGTCCATACCCCAGGCAACAAACGGTCAAGGTTCTAACATCGGGTGAAACTCTATTGGAGGTGCATGAATCGCATCTCCGTGCACCTGGCATTGATGAAATTTTCGAACGAAGCTGAAGCAATCCTTCTCCATGGTTATCCAATAATATCCCGCTGGCAGAATTTTCTTTGCCAAAACATATCCGTTCATATGAGGTCCGCACACCTCTGCGTGCACCTCATGCATAATTCTTCCGGCTTCTTCGGCATCAACGCATCTTAGCAAGTTGAGGTCTGGAGTCCTTTTGTACAAAACATCGCCACTTAGGAAAAAACCACTCGCATGTCGTCTAATGTTTCTCTTCTGCTCCCCAATGGCTTGCTTGGGGTATTCTTGTGTTTTCAGAAATCTTTTGATATCACGATACCAGGGCTGAATGCTGGGTTCCACTTCGACTGTATTACAATAACCGTGCCTTTCTTTGATTTGAATTTCTAGGGGATCAATATGAGCATTGCCTGGGTAAGGCAATATTGAAGCTAAAGTGGCGAGTGCATCTGCTAGTTCATTGTGACATCGAGGGATGTACCTGAACTCTATTGACCTAAAACGTTTAGTGAGATCTTCCACGTGTTGCCGGTATGGGATGATCTTAACATCTCGAGTCTCTCACTCCCCTTGTGCTTGCCGGATAATCAAATCGGAGTCCCCCATGATCAATAAGTCTTCAATATCCTGGTCGATTGCCATATTCATGCCCATGATGCAGGCTTTATATTTAGCTATGTTGTTTGTGCAGAAGAATCGGAGCCTAGCTGTAGCTAGATAGTGCTGGCCATTGGGTGATATCAGGATTGCCCCAATGCCTATACCTCTTGCATTTACCGCTCCGTTAAAGAACATTTTCCAAGCACGAGCGTCTTCAGAGATAGCTTCTACTGAATTAACTTCTTCATCTGGGAAGTATGTGCTCAATGGTTGGTACTCCTCATCAATCGGGTTTTCTGCTAAATGATTTGCAAACACCTGGGCTTTCATTGCCGTGCGAGTGACATAGACTATGCCAAATTCAGTGAGCAGGATTTGCCATTTTTCCAGTCTCCCAGCGGGCATCGCTTTCTGGAATATATATTTCAAAGGATCCAACCTGGTTATGAGGTAGGTAGTGAGGGCTTGAAGATAGTGTCTCAACTTCTGAGCGACCCATGTCAGAGCACAACATGTTCTCTCCAACAAAGTATACTTGGGCTCGTAGCTGGTGAACTTCTTACTCAGATAGTAGATCGCCTGCTCTTTCTTGCCGGTTATATCGTGTTGCCCCAGAACGCAACCAAATGAATTTTCCAACACCGTTAGATACAAGAAGAGAGGTCGCCCTGGCTCGGGTGGGACCAATACCGGAGGATTTGACAGATATTCCTTGATCTTGTCGAAGGCCTCTTGACATTCGGATGTCCATTTGATTGCTGCATCTTTCTTTAACAGTTTGAATATGGGCTCACACGTGGTAGTCAGTTGAGCAATGAACCGACTAATATAGTTTAACCTGCCCAGTAAACTCATCACGTCCTTCTTAGTTTTCGGAGGGGGTAGATCTCGAATAGCTTTTATCTTTGTTGGATCTAGCTCGATCCCTCTTCTACTGACTATGAAACCCAAGAGCTTGCCTGATGGAACTCCGAAGGCACATTTGGCTGGATTCAGCTTCAAATCAAACTTGCGCAGCCGTTCAAAGAACTTTCTCAAATCTCGAACGTGGTCACTCTGAGTGCGGGACTTAATGATTACGTCATCCACATACACCTCTATCTCTTGGTGCATCATGCCATGGAAAATGGCAGTCATGGCTCTCATATAAGTTGCCCCGGCATTCTTCAGCCCAAATGGCATGACCCGATAGCAGTAGGTGTCCCAGGGTGTAGTGAAGGCTATCTTCTCGGCATCTTCTTCATCCATCAACACCTGGTGATATCCTGCGTAACAATCCACGAAGGACTGTATTTCATGTTTGGAGCAGTTATCAATAAGGATGTGGATGTTGGGCAACGGAAAATTATCTTTGGGACTCGCCCTATTCAAATCTCTTTAGTCCACACACACTAGGGTTTTCCCATCTTTCTTTGGCACAGGAACCACATTGGCTAACCATGTAGTATATCGGACCACCCGGATTACCCATGCTTTCAGCTGTTTTGTGATTTCTTCTTTGATCTTATCACTGATATCGATTTTAAACTTCCTTTGCTTTTGTTGCACTAAGGAACAATCGGGGTAAATTGGCAGTTTGTGCACCACTAGATCCATACTCAGTCCTGGCATATCATCATACGACCAAGCAAATACATCTTTATACTCGAACAAGAGTTGGAGTAGTGCATCTCAAGTTTTCTCATCTGTGTGAATGCTTATTTTGGTTTCCCTTATTTCTTCGACAGTTCCCATATTAACCGGTTCAGTGTCATTCAGATTTGGCTTAGGTTTGTTCTCAAATTGTTCCAATTCTCGTTTTATTTCCCTAAAAGCCTCATGTTTATCATATTCCGATTCTTGATTCATTATTTCACAGTTAGACAGCATGTTTGAGTCAGAGAATAAAGTCCGCAAGCATGTCATGTTATTTAAAGCCGCATTATTATAACTGAAAAGAAAAGATAAAAGGGAAAAATAACAAAAATCAGAAAGACAAAAGAGAAAATGGACGATGAAATATTGATTTCATTTCTTGGGATTTTAGGAAGATAATAGGGTTTACATTAATGAATCGAAAAGACAAGAAACTAAAAGAAACATCCGAGTTACACCCTGAAATAACCCGAGATGCAGCAAAGGTGACAAGGCTAGTCTACCAGGACTCCCGCCTGATCGGGAAAGGCGTAGCCTTTCAATTTTGGAGTTTGGCATCTGGTCCCATGTAGAGCACCTCAGCGGTGCTAGTCCCTTCCCCTGGCTGGACCATGTTGGTTTCATAGAGCATTTGCCTCAGAGCTTCACAGATATCTTCTATTTCATCAGCAGTGAACACCTTATCTTCCTTTTCTGTGCCATACTTAGGCTTGACAAAGGTCTCATACATATGTCGCAATGGTTGCGGCAGAACCCATCCATCTTTCTTTCTTTCATCGGTCCATTTCTCATCATCTGGGGTAGGGTGGAAGCCTATCCTGAAATACTTTCTTGCTGCATGTAGTGTTACCGATTTGGCTATTCCTTGCAAAGCTTTTCCCAACCCTTTTCCTGGTTTGAAACCATGTCTAATCATTTCCTTGGCCACCATGATCGAAGCATTGGATAGGAAAGGCTGGGGGCATGGGTGTCCTTCCTCATACTGATCAGCTACCAAGATTTCAAAGGCTTTCTAGACAATATGCTCACTTCCCTCCTTCGCCTCCAGGCATGGGATAGATGGGTCACGATATATGGACTGCTTACCTTCCCCGTGGACCACGATCTCCCGATCTTCATGCTCAAATTTCACCATCTGGTGGAGGGTTGAGGGCACCGCTCCTGCAGCATGGATCCAAGGCCTTCCGAAAAGAAAATTGTAAGATGTGTCCATGTCTAACACTTGGAAGGTCACCTCGAAATCCACCGGGCCTATGGTCAGTATCAAATCAATTTTGCCGATGGTATCCCTTTTAACACTATCGAAGGCTCTCACGCAAACATTATTTGGATGAATCTTTCCTGTCCCTATTTCCATTCCTTGCAAAGTGGAGAGTGGGCAGATGTCAACCCCCGAGCCTCCGTCCACCATGACCCGCTTAATGTAGTAACCTTCATATTTGACTGTCAGGTGCAAGGCTTTGTTGTGGGCAGCTCCTTCTGGAGGCAAATCACCTTTACTGAAGGAGAGTTGGTTGACAGCGAAGAATCTTTCTGTCATCCATTCAAGTTGTTCAACCGAAGTCTCAGCAGGCACATATGCTTCGTTCAGAGCTTTCATAAGGATCTTCTGATGTTCCGCGGATTTGGTCACCAATGACAGCAGTGATACTTGCTCCAGACGCTCTCTCAATTTCTCCACTGTTTCATAGTCAGGCATTTTCATCTTCTAAAAGAAGGCTTCTGCTTCTTCGGCGTTTACCGACTTCTTAGATGGAAAACGTTTCTTTGTTGTGCTGTTGACTTCATGTATATTTGAATATTTTTCAACGGGGGTGGTTCCTTGCCTTTATATGTAACCACCATTTGTTGGTAGTTCCACGGCACTGCAGAGGGGTTGGTCATGGGCTTCTGTGGTGCACGTCCAATAACCACTGGCTCACTCAGTCGAGGCAGTTTAATTGTCCCCCGCACCACGTAGGCCCTTTTCAGCACATACATCTGTGTCTCTTTCTTCATTTCATACTTCCTCGGAGTGCTCACAACTAGGGGTTTCACTCGGCGACCTCACAGAACATAAAGCACCTCGTGTTTAGGAGGTGCTGGCTCTACTTTTGTCTCGGTTTTCTCCTCCGGCTCAATTTAGACAGCTTTATCCTTCTTCCTCCCTTTTTCCTGCTTCATGGATACCTTGGGTTTCCTTTCGGCATTGGCAATAGCAATTATGGCTTTCAGAGCCAGGTCAAAGTCTCGGTCTTCACAAATCATACCGATTACTAGCCCGTTGTTGTGAGCGGGCAAAGGGTTATTGGTAATATTCGGGACTTCTTCATCCCTCAGCACTATTTTCCCTTGTTCGATCAAATATTCCACAACCTTTTTAAATGTCCAGCAGTCATTGGTATGATGGCCTTCTACCCCTGAATGGTATGCACACCTGACACCCCGCTGATATGATTGTGATTACAGGTTTTTCCCATTTGGGGGTATGGGTTACAACAAATTCATCTAGACAAGCTTAGGGAACAAGGTGGAGTAGGGTTCACCGATTGGTGTAAAAGTTTGTCGTCTAGGGTCTAGGTGGTTCCCGAGGGCGGAAGTTATTTTGTGGTGGCCGGGGGTTATATCGGTTTTGGTAAGGTGGCTGGTTTCTCTGGAATAGAGGTGGGTTTCGATTAGCTTGTGGTTGCGGGCGGCCGAAAGGTTGAGCATTCATTACCGCATAAGGTGGAGGAGCATAAGTCATATCTGTGTGAGGGTAATAGTGCTGAGGGGTTCTTTCTGAGAACACCGGTCTAGGAGCCCGGTACCTTCTTCCGCCCGATGCCGCCATCACTGTTTCTTCTTTCTTATTGCCTTTAGCCATTCCTCCAGACCCGCCTTGGATGGCTTGGGAGGTTGCCCTTATGGCTGACTGGCTCAAGATTCTGCCCCTTTTTAGCCCATTCTCTACCATCTCTCCGATTTTTATTGCCTCTGTAAAAGGCTTACCCATAGCGGATATCATGTTTTGAAAATTATCTGCCTCCTGAGCCTGTAAGAAGACATTGACCATCTCAACCTCATCCATTGGAGGCTTCACCCTTGACGCTTGTTCACGCCATTTGATTGCATATTCACGGAAACTCTCTGAGGGCTTTTTCTTTAGGTTTTCCAAGGAGTTCTTGTCTGGCACAATGTCTATATTGTACTGAAATTGTCGAACAAAATCTCTAGCAAGGTCATCCCAGATATGCCATCGAGATATGTCCTGATCCATGTACCACTTTGATGCTATGCCCACCAAGCTTTCTCCAAAGTAAGCCATTAATAAATCTTCTTTTCCACCAACCCCACGTAATTGATTACAATACTTTTTGAGGTGAGCAATGGGATCGCCATGTCCATCATACTTTTCAAATTTTGGCGTTTTGAATCCCATAGGCAGGTGCATGTGAGGGAACATGCACATATCATTGTAAGAAACACTCTTCTGCCCGCTCAAACCTTGCATATTTTTCAGACTCTGCTCTAAACTCCTCATTCTTTTTGTCATTTCATCCTGCTCTGGGGCTTTAGGGGCTTTGTCCTGCCCCGGTATGATCTCATATGGTGGTCGGGAGTAGGTATATTGAGGATAGTGAGGAGGGTCGGCCTGAAAAACTGGATTCTGAAATGTGAAGACCGAAGGGTCAAAAGCATGTTTTGGTAGCGATGGTTGAGTGGTTGCAGATGATAGTGGAGCTGTAAAGATATTGGGAGCCATTCCGGATGGGAACACTTGGGGATGATCCTCAGAGGGCGTTCCGAAGAAATTAGCAGTCATAGTAGGTTGCCCCAGAGGAATATTTGGGCGTTTGATAGGGACCGTGGTAGCACCTCCAGATCTAGGGAACAATTCCAGGAATCCGGGGATAGCGCTTGGGGGTTCCTTCCCATTGTTCCAAGCATCCCACATTTCCATCAAACGCAAGCGTAGGATCCAATTTTCTTCAGCTGTATAGGATTCAGAGGCCGGGATCCAAGAGATTAGGCTATCTTCAGGTATGGGGTCTGCAGGCAAGGTCATTTCAGATGACATCTCTGTTTTTCCTTTAGATCTGGTGAAGTATCGATGCGAGGCCAGTTTACCACAAACCAACCACGGTTTCTAAAAATACTCAGCTGGACTTGACAGCAACAAACAGTTAGTACGAAACAAGTAACAGATAGGTAACTGCATATTGGAGCGTGATGCACCTATACAGTTAAATGGATATCTACATGTTTACTTCGGTTGCATGCGTCATCCCAGCTTTTCTTCTTTTTCCTTTTTGTTTTCTCTCATTTTCATTTTCTACTTTTTTCTTTTCTTTGGCTATGATTTTTCTCTCAATGCCTTATTTTTCTTTTGCGTTTCTTTTCTCTCTTGTTTTTCCTTTTTATTTATCTTATTTCTATTTTTCCTAGGATTATGGTCGAATCTTATGTAGATTGCCTACGTATCACGACCCCGCATGAATCAGACCAAGCGTAGTTCTCGCAGACAAATGCAAAAGTAAGAAAACAATTGTTTTCTGGGAATTTTCAATTTTTCATTGATAACAACTGCAGTTACAAAAGCTACTAGACTATTTGTTTTTCTTTTATTGAAATGGAAATTTCAAAAATAGACTCAAAAGCAAAAATACAGACTCGATTAACTAAGAATACATCAATGCTTCAAATCTTGGGGCCCGCGAAGCATCATTCGGCATTTCCGCGGGCCTACGTGCGAGACCCCTTTGCAGTTGATCTAAATCATTCATGACTTGACGAACAAATATGATCACTGAGGCAATGGACGTGGTACGACCCATTCGCTCGCCGACCTGACAATTCATGACAATATAGTGGGCAATGTTTCTGATCAGGAGTCGGCTTATTTGTCGTGTACGAGCCTCTAGCACCTGCGAGTCCTAGAAGTGCAGATCTTGTAGCAATTTAATTTCCCTTTCCATTTCTGCAATTAACCCATAGCACTGGTTCATCTCGGCTTGGAATTCTTTGT
Source organism: Nicotiana glauca (assembly GCA_026770625.1). Lineage (NCBI taxonomy): Eukaryota > Viridiplantae > Streptophyta > Magnoliopsida > Solanales > Solanaceae > Nicotiana > Nicotiana glauca. The sequence goes on from MU686395.1 coordinate 114,174, forward strand.
CCCGCTGGGCTGTCATTTCTTCCATAGTATTCATTTTTCTCTTCATTTTGGCGATAGTCCCCTCGTAGTTTCTCCTCATTTGTTGCACAAATTCGGCTCTTTCTTTAGTCCTTTTGGCCCACTGCGCCCGGAGTCTTTCCATATCTCTCTCGAATTTTTCTAGTTCTTCTTGGCAGTCCGTAATTTGTTTCTTCAACCCTTTGATCATCCTTTCATCAGATAGACTTCTTTCTTGGTTCTGGGCATCTATTTTCATTTGTTTAATTTGGGCTTTGAGTGCTTCGTTCTCTTGAGCTAATTTCTTTTTGTCACCCTCATCGGCTGTAGCCTGTACACTTTTGTCGAATTGGAGGTCCCAAACCTGTTGCTCCAACCGTTCTATCCTAGCTCGGTACTCTTTCTCCTTTACTTCCCAATCCCATTGAACTTGGACCCCATCGGTAAACTGCTGCACGTGCGGTCTTTTAGCGGGTGTCTCTAGGATTTGAAATCTTTTGCCAAACCACGTCAGACACTTGGGATCTACCTCGCCCCTAGCTTGGTCCTGTATTATAGTTTTTGGCTCAAGAAACCGGCATTCATTCCATATCTTTCGGATTCTACCTTTAGGAAATGCAGCCTTCGGGCCTAACTCAATGACTTGCTCACTTAGGTCTTCATCATTATACACTGTCTGGAATCTTCCAAGTCGTCGCAAAACCCGGTAAGTAGCGTAAGGCTGTATGCTTCGAATACCCATCAAAAGAATATAGGGCACCTCTGCTGAGGTGCATATAGCTTCAGTAGTAGGAAGCCAACCATAAGCCCATTTGACTTTATCTGCGGTCAAGGATCCTAAGCATGACGGCCAGGCCTCAGTATCCTCAGGGAACTCAATACCTGTCACCCGGGTCCCAAATTCTACAATACAACTCAACCCGGTTAAAACGTAGTTCATATAGCCTGTGCGGTGACATAGGTGTTCTTGCATCCACAACTGTAAGAGCAAATTGCAACCTTGAAAGAATTTCCCGCCTTCGCGACATTTGGTCAGAGCTTGGTACATTTCTTCTATGATTAGAGGAACCACTGTGCTAGTAAGTTTTTTTATGGCAACATCTAGCATCCCTACCAGACCGAGGTCTATGTGCCCATCTTTTCTTGGACAAACCACCACTCCCAGAAAGGCCACCATAAAGGCTAATCCCCGTCGAGCATCCCATTTGTCTTTATTTCCGTCATGTGTCAAGCCGGTGTTGGGCTCTTCGAAACCTTTTGGGTTACCATACCGGTGATATAGGAAATGCAATGTACAACACCCTACTGCCAGATGCGGGTCTTGAATATCCCGGCTAATGTTTAACAAATCCAAAAACCTATGAAGGGTTACCGGTCGTGGGGCCAGTGGGTATCTGCCTCGAAGGTTCTCATTGAGACCCGCGTATCCCGCAATCTCCTCTAAGGTAGGTGTGAGTTCAAAATCTGAAAACCAGAATACGTTACGGGTCGGGCCCCAAAATGGTATTAGTGCCTCAATGATATCTTTCCTCGGTTTGATGTTCGGTAGATCAACTAGACCGCCCAAAATTTTAACCACGGTATCTCTGCTTCGTTTTCCTAGATCATGCTACCACATGTGAAGTTTCAAGGGGGTCTCACTCAGGACTGAGAAGGTCTCGATGTTACTTGAAGTCATCCTGCACGTTTATTTAAAAAAGGAAATTTTAATGACTTATTTTAAAAACTGGCTATTTTTGCAAAATTCTTTATTTAACAAAACAAGGATTTGGTTTTGCGAATGCGGCCTTTCAGCACTTCTGGGAGGAAGATTTTAAGGCTGTGCCCGCAAACCGTTTAAAATGTCTCAGGGTAGCTGTTCTTGCAAAAACAGCCTTCCGGCGCCCTTTTGGGGACGTTCGGCTTATTTTAACAAGAATGACATCACCCGACTTTATTTATGACAAAATTTAAAATTTTGACATTTTTTGATTATTTTTGCAAGAAGGGTGGTTGGACTCGATGAGGGTTGCTACGTATCTCACATCCGGTGAGAATCAAACCAGTGTAGTTTGGGTAGATTTGTCAAAATCTAAACTATTTTGAACAACAATTTTCTTTCTGTTTTTTCAAATATTTTTCTTTTTTCATTTTTCAAAAATTCGGCAGCATTTCGGTACTATTTTGGCATTGGTTTTTTCACAACAAAAGGTTATCCTCACTGAGTCTTAACACTACTATTTTTCTCAATTTTCTCTCATTGTATACAAGTCGGTCAACATGCAAAGCCGGGCAAATAAATGCGCAAGTAGCACGTAAGATGCATCGGGATGGTCATTTCAATTCAGGTCACCTGTCCTAGACGGACCCGACCCCTGTGTTGAGTCCCCTAAGTCAAATGCACATGATGCAAACAAGCATCCTACTAGGGATCCGGCATGAGGTTTTGTTCTTCTAGGTTTAAATCCTAGGTTTATTGATCTAGACCTGGCTTACCCGAGCGGACAACTCGAGCCGTGGGGGAGGCAGCGTACTGGGGATACAGAAGCTCCGCCGGCTTAGCAACTTATCCAACCTCGTTCTAAATTGGGAAAGACCCTAAATAGAAGAGAAGCTACACGAAGTGCACCCTTCTCCATGATGTAGAATACTTAGAATGAGGAAGGGATTCGCGACAATTTATATACAATTCAACAAATATCAAAGCATAAAACATTTAGCACATATAACATGGAAGCATGTAGAAAAATCAAATAAAGCCAAATATAATAATTAAACTAATCTTGAATTCTTTGAACCCTGAACCGGAATTCTGGGTTCGTTTTCCCAGCAGAGTCGCCAGAGTTGTCACACCTCCTTTTTACATACTCACCCCGAAGGATAAAATGTATAAGGGAGTTTTTCCATTTAAAGTGACATTATTCAAAATGGGATTATTTATTTAGTTTTAGAGTCGCCACTTGGGATATGATTGGCTTTTGGTGTCCCAAGTCACCTGTCACGCCCCAAAATTTGAGGGGCGCGACCGGCGCTCAACCGAGTAAACCCGACTGAGCAAGCCTGGTAGGTTCCATACATAACCCAACTCATAAATAAATAAGGGATAGACTCCATTAATCAAATAATATCAACATATAATTGACGATTCCCATTTCATTTTTATTAGAAACTTCATTTTGCCACTTTAAGGGTATTACAAGTTATACATATCATTGCCAAACATCAATATTTCTATTTTAATTTCCAATACCCGACACTACCCACAACCTGTCTACGGAGCCTCTACATATAACTAGAGAATAATACAGAAATGCCGGCAACAAGGCTCCGGCTATACCTTATACAAATACAAAAATAAGACTCCGGGAAGAACAGCGACATAAGCCACGCAGGGCCCCGAGGAGAAAGGGGCTCACCAATATAGCTGATGGAAAGTGGAGGAGGGGCTACTGTCGGTGGACTGGAGTGCCTGCTACAGAACCACCTACAATCATAACACGAATGTAGCGCCCCGACAAAAGGGACGTCAGTACATTTGAATTTTACTGGTATGTATAACTAAACACAATTTTACTAGAAAGAACTATCAACAGATACAAGCAAATAATATGGGCAAATCAAAGAAGCAATTCATATAATCTTTCAAACAATTTCCACAACATAGATTTGGGTATTTCTGTCACGTGTTCACCACTGTTCTCAATTACCACCGCCATCTCAAGCGGAGTCCGATCACGACCTGACCGGCTAGGTCACCTCGTTGGAGGCATTACTCTCAATCAATATTTCATTTCCCTTATTCGGAATCCAATATTAGCACATTACCACCATGTGTGCGGCATGGTGTCCGATCACGACCCGATCGGCTAGGTCACCTCATTGGAGGCATTAC
>MU686395.1:118632-130359 GCA_026770625.1 Nicotiana glauca
AGATTCATTCTCATACCCATGAATTACTTCCCTAATGACCCCATATGGCTAAGTATACAAATATGAGCTGAGGTGATGGAGCCTTACCTCTTGGGATGAAGATTCAGGAGCCTTCACTTGATTTTCTTCAATGATTTAGCCCTATCTTATGAAGTATTTTGATGGGAGACTTTCCCTCTCTAAGAACCCTCTTCCTCTCTCTAGAAATGCTCAGAAGAATGCTCAAAATGAGCTAGAACACCGATTATATCGATATGGAAGTCGGGTTAAAAATTTGAAAATTGGAGCCCCGAGTCAACTATGCGGTCGCATTTGCGATCGCAGAGTAAACATGCGGTCCGCATAGTGGACCGCAGAATGCTCCCCAAAAATTTAACATTCTGATTCGGTCTGCGGTAATAATACCGTCCGCATTCATGTTCTGCGGTCGCAAAGTGCACCGCAGAACTGACCCTCGCACAAGTCAAAGGAAAATATGCGACGACTATGCGGTCCGCATTTCTATTATGCAACCGCATTTCTACCGCATTTCGGACTTCAATTATAACCAACATTCTGCCTCACTCTGCGGCAGATATGCGGTCCGCATTTCAATTATGCGACCACATTTCTTACACTTTTTTCCGAAAACTTATTCTTGACTTTGTAATGCATTATTCAATCCAAAAAGGTCCGCGCGGCTAGGTCCTGATCGACTAGGTCACCTCATTGGAAGCATATTTACTAATTTCTAGCACACGATCCTAACTTGACACCACGGGATCCGGGTTTTTGAGTAGGGATTTCACGGGGCCTTACATCACCTGTTTACTTTTAAATCCCAAATCGAGAAAAATTGTCGACTTCCCAATTGGAGTCTGCGAACCAAAAATTCTGTGTAAGGAATTCTGTTGACCCGAGGGAAGGTGTTAGGCACCCTCGGATCCCGTGGTTCTAGCAAGGTCGCTTAAATTATAATAAATGGCTAAAAATCTAATTTTTTACATCCTCCAATCTACAATGCAATTTTATAATTATTTACCGCTTTTAAACTATTTTTACGAAAGTGAGCGTCATTTAAAAATGTGTTTTCGGATCACGTCACATGAAATGCACCCGGATCCTCGACACATTCTTATTCAACGTTTTGGGATTTGGATTTGGGTTACATGAAATGCACACCTGTATTTAAGAAGGTAAAATTATTAAAAGCGCGCCTTAAGCAACTAACAAGTTATTATCTTTGCGGAAGACCGTAAAAATTTGCTAAACGACACGTCCCGAATTCCAAGTATTTTAATATAAGTATTTAAAGAGGGCCCCGCATTTTACGCATTTTTGTTTGGCGGGGCTCATCCCGTTTTATTTAAAGGCCAACATAAAAGCAACTACAATTTTTCTATTTATTATTTTTGTCTCTAAAAAGGTCTAATTAATTCACATTTACAACTTCGGGTCTCGAGTTCAAGTCCGAATTCAAACAACAGGGAGGACCCTCTTAGTTTGAACCTGCTACCTAACTCGAAAGCCTGAATTTATATCGCAAATTAATACCCCATATCCCTAATATAATTCTTAAAAGGCTTTTTAACCTCTAACAACTTTGGGCCTTAAATCAATAGATCAAATTTCAGTGATATACATGGGCCTCAATTAATTAACATGCAAACGTATTGTTACTACGACATTTAACTAAGTGTTGAATTATAAGTAGGGGTCTAGACGAAACGTCGTTGGGCTTTCACGCTTGGCCCTAAACTAATTAACTCCGGCCTATGCAAGAGTCATCATCCAATGTGGGCCTCTGTGCATTCAAAAGTCAGGCCCAAATGCCATTTAAACCAAAGCTGTCTACTTCAGTAGATCGTTCATGAACCAATCCAAATATTAAACTATAATTAACTGGATCGACTTCAAATTGACTTACCCATGTATGTTACTCTTAATCGAATTTCCATGCATGTTTAACTTTGTATATTTTTGAGAATCTAACACACTTATCCTACTCATTTCAGAAGATGACTAACCAATACATCTTAGAGGGTCCAATTACGGATCAAAATCAGAAATGAACGAGTGAATAAACTAGTGTGTTTTGAATGAACTTGTATTTGCACACGTATTATTTTCACACTTAAAGCCATCTGATATATCTGATGCATGTATCCTGTGACTGAATCAACTAAAAACAGTTCCACATTCTGGATTTAGTTGCCATGGTGAACAGACCAAAATGAAACTAATTTAAACTACCAAGCTAATAAAATGACAATACGACCATAATAGTCCAACAGTCCTTAATTACAATTCCCAAGCAGCCTAATCGACTTCAGTGTAAACAGCTACGTACTAATGTCCAACATACAAACACATGTCTCAGTTTTAAAAGGAAACTAGATCATTTTGTATGAAAAATGCAATAGAGTCACGATCCAGCTGAAAATGTAAAGAGACGGACAAGCAGCATTTTATTTATTCCAGAGTTTGAGATCTACAGCGGTGTACATGGATTTAAATGAAAGGAGGAGGAGAATTAGTAGCTGATAGCAACAACTAGGGTCCAGCAGTTAACAACAGCAACAACTTGGAATAATTTGGACCCAAAATGACTTTACACAAACCAAGCAAGCATCACAGGACTGTCACACCCAGTAAAGAACTCTAGAATGACTCAATTGTGATCAAAATCAACTGAAATTCACCCAAAAATACCCTTGGAACCAAAACAACCAGAAGCTTAACCAAAATTGTAAACCAGCAACTAATTCATTTTCAGCTTAATGAAATAGTAGTTTTGTTTGGTTTTTTTTGATAGTTCTCTTTTTTTTTGGTTTTTCTATATAGAACTCAGATCTAGACGAGGATTTTTTTGCTTTTTACGATTTGAAATTCAAAATAGAAGATCATGTAGGAGAATTTTGGGGGAATTTTTTGGGCTCCAAACTTTGGGAATTTTTTAGAGGGTCTAAACTTGTTAAAGAAGGCATTAGGGGTGCCTTTTATAGGCAAGGAGTGGGGCAGAATATTCTAGAAGCTTTCCCACAATTTTGCCCTCTTTTAATTTCAGATTTCACCTATTAATCCTTTAATTTCTGACTTGTTTCTCAAGTTACTGCCCTAAGTTTGCTAAAATCTACACTAAAGTCCTATTCTAGAAGGCCCTAGGGTGTCTTTTCACTATACAATACCTATACTACCCTTATCTTAGTTTTGAATTTACCATTCTTGATAAATCAGCCGTTTCGCATGCCCAAACTATCCTGGAAAATCCCCTGAAATTACTAAACCAAATAACCCTTTTACTTGATGTAAAAACTAACTATATTTAATCCTAGTGACTAAATTAGCTATAACCAATCAACAAAATTCATAAAACTGGAACTAATACTCATTAAATATAATTTAAGAAATACCCTAGTCATTGAATCAATGGAACAGTAAACTACATATTTAAAACAAACAATTCAAAAAATGAAAAATAAAGTAAAAATTAATCCTATGTAACTACGATATCAATTATGGAATCAAAGTCATTCTAACACTCAAAATTTAAACTACATTACTATAATCAAAATCTTAAGCTAACACAGAAAAAAAAATAACTATAATCAAAATCTTAAGCTAACACAGAAAAAAAAAACACTGAAAAATTGACGAACAGAAACAAACAAGAATAAGATTTAGAAACGAAAAGAAAACAAAAAAAAAAATACCTCACAAAATTGACTCGAACTAGAATCTGGCCGGTTTTCTTGATATTGTCTGGACTATAATGGTCCTTAATTATGTGTTTCCATGAGGAAACACATAATTGAGGACCAGTATAGCCCCTACCTCATTAATCCCCAAGTTTATGAAATTAGGGGTTTGGACAATTTTTCGATCTGAGATTCGAACCAAATGGGGATGGTTCGAAGCCTAAGGGTTATGGATTTGGGATGAGGGGTGTAAGGAGATCATGTGGTGTTAATTTGGTGAAGTTTAGAGGTGGTGGTGTTTTGGCCGGATTTTCAAATCAATATTCGAGAAGTTGGGTTGGGATTCGAAGGAAATAGGTTATGGATTCGGATAGAGGAGGACGAGGAGAATCAGGGGTGTATTTTTGGAGTGATTTGGAGCTCCGGCGGTGGCGGGGGCGATTTCAGGCCGTAAAAATTTGCCAATCGGCACGTTCCGAATTTTAAGTATTTTAATATAAGTATTTAAATCGGGACCCGTAATTTTACGCATTTTTGTTTGGCGAGGCTCATCCCGTTTTATTTAAAGGCCAACATAAAAGCAACTAAAATTTTTCTATTTATTATTTTTGTCTCTAAAAAGGTCTAATTAATTCGCATTTACAATTTCGGGTCTCGAGTTCAAGTCCGAATTCAAACAACAGGGAGGACCCTCTTAGTTTGAACCCGCTACCTAACTCGAAAACCTAAATTTATATCGCAAATTAATACCCCATATCCCTAATGTAATTCTTAAAGGGGTTTTTAACCTCTAACAACTTTGGGCCTTAAATCTGTAGATCAAATTTCAATGATATACACGGGCTTCAATTAATTAACATGCTAACGTATTGTTACTACGACATTTAACTAAGTGTTGAATTAAAAGTAGGGGCCTAGACAAAACGTCTGAGTGTTTTGGGCTTTCACGCTTGGCCCTAAACTAATTAACTCCGGCCTGTGCAAGAGTCATCGCCCAATGTGGGCCTCTGTGCAGTCAAAAGTCAGGCCCAAAGGCCATTCAAACGAAAACTGTCTACTTCAGTAGATCGTTCATGAACCAATCCAAATATTAAACTACAATTAACTGGCTCGGCTTCAAATTGACTTACCCATGTATGTTACTCCTAATCTAATTTCCATGCATGTTTAACTTTGTATATTTTTTAGAATCTAACACACTTATCCTACTCATTTCAGAAGATGACTAACCAATACATCTTAGAGGGTCCAATTACGGATCAAAATCAGAAATGAACGAGTGAATGAACTAGAGTGTTTTAAATGAACTTTTATATGCACACGTATTATTTTCACACTTAAAACCATCTGACATATCTGATGCACATATCCTGTGACTAAATCAATTAAAAACAGTTCCACATTCTGGATTTAGTTGCCATGGTGAATAGACCAAAACGAAACTAATTTAAACTATCAAGCTAATAAAATGACAATATGACCATAATAGTCCAACAATCCTTAATTACAATTCCCAAGCAGGCTAATCGACTTCAGTGTAAATAGCTACGTACTAATGTCCAACATACAAACACATGTCTCAGTTTTAAAAGGAAACTAGATCATTTTGTATGAAAAATGCAATAGAGTCGCGATCCAGCTGAAAATGCAAAGAGACAGACAAGCAACATTTTATTTCATTCCAGAGTTTGAGATCTGCAGGAGTGTACCTGGAGTTAAATGGAAGGAAGAGTAGAATCAGTAGCTGATAGCAACAAGTGGGTCCAGTAGTTAACAACAGCAACAACTTGGAACAATTTGGACCCAAAATGACTTTACACAAACCAAGCAAGCATCACAGGACTATCACACCCAGTAAAGAACTCTAGAATGACTCAATTGTGACCAAAATCAACTGAAATTCACCCAAAAATACCCTTGGAACCAAAACAACCAGAAGCTTAACCAAAATTGTAAAGCAGCAACTAATTCATTTTCAGCTTAATGAAACAATAGTTTTGTTTGGTTTTTTTTTATAGTTCTCTATTTTTTTGTGGTTTTTCTATATAGAACTCAGATCTAGGAGAGAATTTTTGAGCTTTTTACGATTTGAAATTTAAAATAGAAGATCAGATCTATAAGAGGATTTTGGGGGAATTTTTTGGGCTCCAAACATTGAGAATTTTTTAGAGGGTCTAAACTTGTTAAAGAAGGCATTAGGGGCGCCTTTTATAGGCAAGGAGTGGGGAGGAATATTCTAGAAGGTTTCCTACAATTTTTTCCTCTTTTAATTTCAGATTTCACCTATTAAACCTTCAATTTCTGACTTGTTTCTCAAGTTACTACCCTAAGTTTACTAAAATCTATACTAAAGTCCTATTCTAGAAGGCCCTAGGGTGTTCTTTTCACTATACGATATCTATACTACCCTTATCTTAGTTTTGAATTTACCATTCTTGATAAATCAGCCATTTTTCATGCCCAAACTATCCTTGAAAACCCCCTGAAATTACGAAACCAGCCAACCCTTTTACTTGAGTTAAAAATTAACTATATTTAATCCTAGTGACTAAGTCAACTATAACCAATCAACAAAATTCATAAAACTGGAACTAATATTCATTAAATCTAATTTAAGAAATACCCTAGTCATTGAATCAATGGAACAGTAAACTACATATTTAAAACAAACAATTCAAAAAATGAAAAACAAAGTAAAAATTAATCCTATGTAACTACGATATCAATTCTGGAATCAAAGTCATACCAACACACAAAATTTAAACTACATAACTATAATCAAAATCTAAAGCTAACATAGAAAAAAAAACACTGAAAAATTGACGAACAGAAACAAACAAGAATAAGATTTAGAAACGAAAAGAAAACAGAAAAAAATACCTCACAAAATTGACTCGAACTCGAATCTGGCCGGTTTTCTTGATATTGTATGGACTATAATGGTCCTTAATTATGTGTTTCCACGAGGAAACACATAATTAAGTGCTATTATAGCCCGGACCTCATTAATCCACAAGTTTATGAAATTAGGGTTCTGGATAATTTTTCGATAAGAGATTCGAACTAAACGGGGATGATTCGAAGGCCAAGGGTTATGAATTTGGGATGAGAGGTGTAAGGAGATCATGTGGTGTTAATTTGGCGAAATTTAGAGCTGGTGGTATTTTGGCCGGATTTTCAAATCAATATTCAAGAAGTTGGGTTGGAATTCAAAGGAAATAGGTTATGGATTCGGATAGAGGAGGATGAGGAGAATCAGGGGTATATTTTTGGAGTGATTCGGAGCTTCGGCGGTAGCGGCGGCGATTTCCGGCCGGTGGCGGACGACGGAGGTGTGGTGGTGGCACGACGGAGAGGGGTGAGGGCTGCCGGCGTTACAGGGTACGAGGAAGGTGAGGGGTTGTCTCTAAGATTAATGGGGTTTTAGGGCACTTTTATTAAAACTTTGGCATCAATGTGAGCCGTTGGATGAGGGGTATAGATGGCTCAGATGAAAGATACTAAAACGGCGTCGTTTTGCTAAAGGGGGAATCAGTAGGGGCCATTGGATGATGGAGATGAGCGGTCCAGATTAAACGACGCAAAACGACGTCATTTTATTTTACTGAAGGGGGCAAGCCAGGTTCGAGTGTTTCTGGACTGGGTTGGGGATTCAATTGGGTTGGCCAGATGGCCCAAAAATTGGCCTGTTAACTTCTTTGTTTTATTTTTTGCATTTCTTTTCTTTTCTTCTTGGCTTTTCTTTATTTGTATTTTTTGTATTTCTTTTTGTATTTTATTTATTATTATTTTTGATTTTTTGATTTCATTATGTACAATAGAAGACCCAAATCCACTCTAAAATTATGCTAATTAATTTTCAAAATTGCTAATTCCTAACTTAAAAGAAGATTAAACTAAAAATGTAAAATGTAGAATTAAAACATGGTAAAAGGACTATATTTGTTATTTTTCTCTTATTTTGATATAAAATCAAATTCTAAATACAAACATACTATTTTCGTATTTTTTATAAATTATAGCAACTAAAAATACAAACAAATCATGCAATTAATTCCTAAAAATTCAAATAATTTAAGAAAAAATTCTAATTCTAATAATTTTATAGGAGTAAATTAAGCGTGACAAAAATCACATGCTCATAATTACCAGATTTGAAACCCGACCTGGGCAGAATCAGATTGAAAATTCTTGACCAAAAGAGTATTTAATCGTGTGTTTTCATGAGGAAACACACGGCTAAGCACTATAAGGGTCAAGCCGTCGGGGAACACCCCAATTCATGAAACTAGGGTTTTAGGCCAAACTTCGATTTAAGATTCAAACCCCTGGGAATATATTGAAGGCTAGTGATGGTGGATACGGAAAAGGAAAGGGAAAGAGACTCTAGGGTGTTAATTTGGTAAGGTTTGAAGGCGGCGCCATCGTGCACGGCGGTGACGACGTTTAGGGTTTTTGATATTCGAGGTGTTCAGAAGGGATTTGAAAGAAAATAAGGCCGGATATGGACTGGAGAGATGAAGAGGAAGGTAAGGTGTAAATTTCAGGGGATTTGGAGACTTGCCGCCGGCGGAGGCGATTTCCAACCGGCGGCGGACGGCGGAAGGCAGGGGAGGAGCGGTGGTGTATATAGGGGTTCTGAGAGATGATTGAGGGGTGGGGGGGGGAGGAATCCGAAACTTTAATATTAAATGTACCCATATATAGTTCTGAGCCGTAGGATCAAAGATCCTCGACGACCCAGATTGCCTTAACCCCAAAACGGGGTCGTTTTGTCTCCAATGGAGACTGGGTCGGGTGGGAGACGGATTCTGGGTCAATTTGACGCAGGTTTGGGGGGTATGGCTTGGGCTCTAACTGATTTGTGCTGCGAATTTTAAAGAAAGGCCCAAAATTTTTGTTTTTTATCAAGACCCCATTTCTTCTTTTAATTCTCTTTTTTTTTCTTCATTTTTTCCTCCTTTTCTATTATATTGATTTTGTTAAACACAAAATTAAAAATAACATAGGGCTGACTTAATTCTAGAATTAAACTAATTAATTTTCATAAAATTAACTAAATTCCAATTTAAAACGAAAACTAAATAAAATGTAAAATGACTATTTTTTGTTATTCTCTTGTTTTTGGTAATATTAATTAACTAATAAAACTTAAAATTATAAAATTGAATCCTAGATGCAAAAGTAGCATTTCTTTTGTATTTTTATGAAATATACCTACTAAAGATGCACACAAAATGCAAACACACAAAAACATGCGACTAAATCCTAAAAATCAAATAATTAAAGGAAAAATCCTAATGTTATGTATTCTATAGGAATAATTCAAGTGAGGCAAAAATCACCTACTCACAGCTTCCCCTCTTTGGTTGGAGACACGAATGGTTTTCGGGCAAAGATAAATGAGCAATTATGAGAGATTTTTGCCTGCTTGGCACTCCATGAGAAGCATTTTTAAAAACTGTCTGACCGAACCCTGCTTCAAAGGTTGCCTACATATCCTTGGCTATAAAGGAATCTTGTCAGTATAGTTCTGGAAGTTTTGGTAGCTGGGACTACCAGGAGCTGTGATTTCACTGCTGTTGCTGCTATTACTGCTTGCTGACCTCCTTATTACACCAAAAGGAAAATCAAATCTAAGCTAGCTATGCCTATCAACTATGAGTTACAAGACTTCTATCTATAATTCTCTTGAAACTTGATCTTGAGTCTTAGATGATTTTGCTGTGGACTCCGATCTGAATCTTGATGCTCGCTAGCTGTAGGTGCTGGTTCTTTCTTCAGCATTGGGATCAAAGCGGGATCGGCTTAGCTTGTGACTTCAATCAAATTATGAGCAATCCGCACCTTTGTTTGCTTCAACATTTGAATTCATTTCTTTTTATTATTTTCTTCTTTTCTTTATTCTGGATTGAGACTCATTCTATCGGCCATGTCACACCCTTGTGCCCCGATGTTGGACCTGCTCAGGCACAAAAACAAACAAACGAACGAAATTTTCTGCCCCAATTTTTACTAGAAAAATTTTGTGAGTTATTTGTGACCAAGTCTAAACTCATTTCTCTTTTTTATTTTTTCTTGTTCCATATTTAGGAATTGTATTTATCTATGCTGGATCGGATTAGGGAATGGAACCCTGCTCTAAAGGCGCAACTCAAGGATTGGAGCCCTAATGTTGGCAAAAGGGAAAGATACTCAACTCAGGGGTTGGAGCCTAATGTTGGCTAAAAGAAAAAAATGCTCAACTCAGGGGTTGGAGACCTAATGTTGGATAAAGGGAAAACGCTCAACTCAAGGGTTGGAGCCCTAATATTGGCTAAAGAAAAAACGCTCAACTCAGGGATTGGAGCCCTAATGTTGGTTAATAGGGAAAACGCTCAATCAGTAGTTGGAGCCCTAATGTTGGCTAAAAGTGAAAATGCTCAACACAAGGGTTGGAGCCCTAATATTGGCTAGCCCTAATGTCGGCTAAAGTAAAAACCCTCCACTTAGGGGTTGGAGCCCTAGTGTTGGCTAAAAGGGAAAATGCTCAACTCAGGGGTCGGAGCCCTAATGTTTCCTAAAAGTGAAAATGCTCAACTTAGCAGTTGGAGCCCTAATGTTGGCTAAAGGGAAAGCGCTCAACTCAGGGGTTGGAGCCCTAATGTTGGCTAAAAGAAAAGACGCTCAACTCAGGGGTTGGAGCCCTAGTGTTGGCTAAAAAGAAAAACGCTCAACTCAGGGGTTGGAGACCTAATGTTGGCTAAGGAAAAACGCTCAACTCAAGGGTTGGAGCCCTAATTTTGGCTAAAGGGAAAGCGCTCAACTCAGAGGTTGGAGCCCTAATGTTGGCTAAAAGGAAAGACGCTCAACTCAGGGGTTAGAGACCTAATGTTGGCTAAAAAGGAAAATGCTCAACTCAGGGGTTGGAGCCCTAATGTTGGCTAAGGAAAAATGCTCAAGTCAGGGGTTGGAGCCCTAATGTTGTCTAAAGGAAAAACGCTCAACTTAGGGGTTGGAGCCCTAATGTTGGCTAAAGGAAAAATGCTCAACTTAGGGGTTGGAGCCCTAATGTTGGCTAAAAGGAAAAATGCTAAACTTAGGTGTTGGAGCTCTAATGTTGGCTAAAAGGGAAAATGCTCAACTCAGGGGTTGGAGCCCTAATGTTGGCTAAGAAAGTATTAGGTTGATGTTGGGAATTCTAACTATCCTCTTTTGGGAATTTTCTTCTTTTGTTATCTTTTTTTTTGATAAGATGCAGGAAAGAACTTGGAGGAAACTTCCCTTTTGCATTGATTATTTGCTGCAAAGCTGTTTCAGCACTTGCGCGTTTCTTTTCTATTGGCCGCACCCACTTTTGTGCGGTCGTATGACTTGCACCTGTTTCCATTTTTCAAACAAAAAACAATTGTTAGTTTGAAATGGTGGTTGGTTTTGTGGCTTTGATTGCTTGATCCTGGCCTAGCTTCTGTTGAGGACCTCTGCTGCTTGTTGGTTTTGAGGACTACTCTCTCTTTCAAATCGGAGGACTCAACTTTCATGATTTCATGACGATTTGCCCGTGTGGGGCTTTGGCTTTTCACTTGACTTTACTCTTAGAATCTTTGTCCTTGACTTTCTTTCCTTTTCAATGTCCTTGCTTTGAAAGCATCCATAATCATGGTCATTCGGGATTAGCTTGGAACACCCGCTGAGGCTGGATTCTTTCTTTGGATTTTGCTAGGCGGAGCCCTGTAAAATAGTCCTGCCACCTTTTCTTTGTAATAGTCCTGGAATCAGAGTTAAACCGAAAGGGATTCAAAGAAAAATAAACAAAGGCAAGAAGATGAATTTAAAAAGAAGCTTCCCTTTCGGGGGAAACGAAGGACTTATATGGGGAGTGCATGACGGCTTAAAATAGACATGACATGATTCTTGGACTGGATGCCCAACTATCACGCCCCAAATTCGAGGGACATGACCGGTGCTCAACCGGGTATCCTCAGTCAAGCGGACCTGGGTGCCTTTTCTATCCCACATGTTACCCCGCATTTTCATTACCTATTAACCAAGTGAAATAGCCATTTATAGG
>MU686395.1:132508-145554 GCA_026770625.1 Nicotiana glauca
CATCTTATACCCCAAACTCGAAATTAAAGTCTAGGGTATAGAACCTTACCTCTTAGATGAAGAACTTGCGGTTGGGTTCTTTGATTCTTAAAGGTTGATGCAAGGTTTGGATGATTATGAAGCTAGCCCTCCCCTTTCTCTCTCTATATGCTCTTCCCTCTCTCTAAAATCAGTAAGAAATGACCCCAAAATGAACTCCAAAGCCTATATATTGAAATGGGGTCGGGTTATAAAAATTAGAAAATTAACCCTCCGATGTCAACTCTGCTATAGCAGAATGGACCGCAGAATGAACATGCGGGCCGCAGAATGCACTGCAAAATCGGTGCCCAAAACTGGGCTACACTGGTTCAATCTGCGGTTTGATTTGCGGTCGTAGATTAAAAATGCGGACCGCATAATTGACATTAAGATCGTAGATCTAACATGACACAGGATCGCATTTTCTAGCCTTTGGTAATTTGATCATAACTTTGTGTATGAATGTCCAAATGACAAACGGTTTGAAGCGTTGGAAACTAGATTCAATGACCTTTCATTTGATATACTATTTACCACATAAAACCTTATACATATTTATATATGCTCGTTTAAAGTGGAGCCTTGTGCGAATCCATTTGGAATTTTAGCCTATTACGAATTTTTTTTCATTTGGCATACACTTAGGCTTCCATTTGGACCTCACATCACTTACCATAAGACTTATACTAATATTTACCAAGTCTAATTGATGTCCACCATGTTTATAGCACATAAAATATAATAATTAGCCTACATGGCACCACGAAATCCTAGATTACTTAGAGAAATTTTTCGGGGCCTTACATTCTCCCCCCCTTAGGATCATTCGTCCTCGAATGAGGAGTAGAGTCTTCCCCAAACACTTTATCATCATACATCTTGTTTCTAATCTACCTCAAGTCCCTAAATTTTGACTAACTCCAAAATTCTTCAGAAATTTCGGCAGAGTCTCCTTTGTAACTAGGCCTATCCACCTCTCAGAAAATCACCAAAACCGTCCTAAAAACATATCACAACTCGGAAAAGTACCATAATGTATATATCAATATCAAGAACCTCACCATTACAGGAACAACATTAACACGACGATAACTGGACATGGACCGCACATTGTAAAATCATAACACCTAGAAGGTACCTTTCAAATCAAAACCAACTGCTATGCAATCAAGAGAAAATATTTTATTTCCATAACACTCTCGACCTTCAATGGCCTCTTATATCTACAGACTTCGCCAGAATACATTCACATGAATAATTTCGACCCCTAAACTTACTTAATGAGGATAACAAGTAGATATTTCACATAAGCTAACTATCCACTAACTTCACCTTCAATAATTTCCATCGGAATGATACACAATTGATCTCCACTTACTTTCTTGGACATAGACATGTGAATCTACAAAATATATGGCGAACAACTATGGGGACACTTCATACTTCGGGTGAGGCCTAATGTGGAATACATTTATGCAACCTTTATTATCAACTCACATTACATCTTCAGGGTAAAATATTTAGAATAGCCTGATCACCCTCCAAACTCTAAATCTCTAGGTGAACACTCACACTAAACCCTCGATGACCTTCAACAATTTCCCTAGGATGTGCTATCATAAACTGACCATAAAATTACCTATCAAATATATATGTGATCACACTATGAAGCCTCATCTTTGACTCGTCTAAACTTACAACACTCAATGGATCTAATACAATGAGGAACAACAGAGTTCAAGATCGGACTGGAGTTATTCAGGAATCAATTTAAGCACTGAGCAGAGAATTCCATGAGGTTACATACTAAGAGGCATGATGATTTCTATCAATGATGCTGTTATGGTCAATCATTGTGACGACATCAACTATTAGAAAATTAAAGCATCGGGGTAACTCGTACACTGGAAATAGGAACCATTAAGGAGGAATATTCAAGTACGTCACCCAGTCGTTCCCTGGAGTGTAGGGGAAATCCAGTTATCAAGAATGAGAATATTCTGGCACCTTGAATGTGATACGAGTTTCAAAATACATGTAGTTGAATTACACTCTTAACATTACTTGACACACGGAATCTATGGCATAAGCCCGTGAGGATGAAAAGAAGTTGAACGCTTATGAGATTCTTATATTTTAGACAACTTAACCCTTCTTGATAATTGATTATGTATGAGGGAACTAAAGATACGACCAAACTTTTCTTTCAAATCGATATGCTCAGGATATGTGCGAAAATCTGAGGGCATCTAATCTCATCCTTTTCTCAAGTAAAACCACATACCTCGGACAATCTAAATGTTGGGATGAAATCATGTATTGGTTAGAGGCGTTGTAATGGTTAACATGATGCTCCAAGAAGAAAGATAAATGACACTCCTATCCTCTCAAGGAGGTGTAATACCAAGGGTAGCAAACCTATCCCCACATGAAATTGACATATTCCATTATTCTAGAAGTCGTGTGAGAAGAAAGCCACGTAACCCAACCAATCCGACCCATTTAATACTTTGGAAAAAGGTATACACTTTGGTTTGAAAACATGGAAATTGAATCTCAAATCTTAAGGAAAATCATTACTTTTGAATCCCATGAGACAAGCCCTCGTAGTCCTAGAAAATCAATAACAATGACGAGAGGGTATTTAAAACCATTACGAGTTGGTATAGAACAAGGCTTCAGAGTGCCCACATGGATAAGTTTAAAAGAATAAGCCGTCGTAATGCATTTATCAGGAATAAGAAACCTAGGTTATCTAGTCACAAGGACGAGCATAGCAGGTAAATGATCATTAGAAGAGCATCTACAAGGAGTACCAGCATTATTTATTTATTATAACAAGAGGAATATGTCTCCACCCTTGATGCTATAAGACTTTCTCTTTTGATGCCATGAAACATAAAATGAGTTTTCAATGAGAGTTATCAGATGAAAATAGATGGTAAGGCAGCCCAATTAAGAGCACCACTTGGAATCGACAAGCTTAAACAGAGTTGAAGACATTAGAAGTCTGTAGAAAAGGGGAAATTTACCCACTCTCAGGGCGCTTGTAGAGTACATAAAAGTAAGGTTAATTAAATCAGATTATATCGTTGGATAACTAGTCGAGACATCGAGGTAATATCGCATCGAAGACTACGAGTATACAACACACGATGCAAGACAAATGAAAAGAAGGAAAAGAGCCTTATGGAAGTAACCTTTAGATCGTAACCACTAGGAACGGTGGTAATATAAAGCGATCATAAGAAGCTACATTTTTTTGAAAGAAGGTCTCTCTATGTAGTCACGCGATGTATAACTCCAGAATTCAAAAATCCAATTATATTTAGCAACTCTACTTCATAATAAAGCACTACAACACGCTTCTATGCAACCAGCTATTACGATCCATATTGGGAGATGTTATAAGGCATGACCTAGAGAAAGGCTTTTACATATGAATGTGTCACTAGGTGTATTTTTCCTTGGTCAACCCAAAACCTATAGGCGAGAGTTAGTCTGATGAGCAGATCATTGGACTAGCACATGTATAGATAATCCATTATCGAGAGGAGATCATTGGATCTCAGTAGTTGCGACATGATATCAACCTTTGATGAACTTGAAGTGATACGGGAACCCAATGAGATAGTATGGAACAACTATGGAGGGTTTGCTGATGTTCCTAATATGTTCTTCATAGATTTTAACTTGAGAACTTCCCAGATGCTAATGAAAGGCAGAAAAACATGAGAAACTGGCATTATGCTATAATAACCCCAAAGGTGTGCTTGGTCTTGACGGAAAACCTAGTAAGGGTCCTCACGAGGCAGAAAGTGTCACAATGACTCATAGAAGGATATGTTCTCTCATGGTTATCAAACAAGTGCGGGAAAACTAGCACCATGAATTCACTAACTAGAGAACACAGTTAACACATGTTATGGAGGTGTCACGGGGAGATAAACATTTGTTATAAGTTGGACACGCTTCTTGTATATTAGCTCCCAACTGCAATATACGACCATGCCACGAGCAACAATAATACTAGGACAAGGTGAGCTACTTACTGCGGGATGTCCCAAGTGGACACAAAAGTTATGGCGACACATGATCTTCATATGACGGGGACGTGAGGATCTAAATTTTCAGAGAGACTTTATATTCATGCACAAGGTGACCATTTCGATTGACACGCACTCATGTGAGGTGTTAAGGTACGCTCTTATGTTACTAGGCAGTGAGAAGCTTTCATGTTGGTACTCACAAGAGAGTAGATTGACTGTTCAAGTCATATAAGCCATATACACAACTGAGTAAAAGTGTGACTCGAGAAGGATTGCAATGCTGGGATGCTTTGCATAGAACTTGACACCACATAGGTAAACTTTACGACGGTGCATGTATAGGCACCACCGAGTAGGTTTTGTCCATTTAAATAAAAGATTCTATAAGAATTTCATCGGATATAGTACCTTGGTGAGAGTTTAGGAAAAGCAAGTAGGAAATATCAATCCTAGAGTTATAACTCAATTCAAGGGCATAATTATATAACTTAATTCCACAATAATGTAAATAAGAGAATTTATAATAGAGTGGGTTCACGAATAGTGCATCTCGTTCAAAAGAGTCAATACACGCAATGTTTCGTTATTCAACACCTCGTTAAGGCCACATTTATGAGAACTTTTCAATATGGATGTACATATACAACGAGTAGAAATTCTGATTTAACTCACTTAATGACGTTAGGTTGATAGGGAAATAGCTTAATCGATACCCCTCGACTCTACATCTCTAACGTACATAGGTAACATTCTGATATCACATATGATCTGACCGTGCAGAGACATCAATAGGGACAAGGACACTCCCCTCTTAGCGATATGTTTTACCGATCCATCCACATCTCAATACATTCTCCTAACAAGTCCTTGGGCAATCCACTCGGACTCAATGGTGGGATCAATCCCTACTTACATGCCTCAAATTCGTGGATTATGGCATCAAGGTTACCAATGTTGAGAATATGACTTAGAGAGAAAATTAGCTCCCTAAATTGAGCTCTATTGCACGATTGGAGTATCAAAGAAGGGTGAAATTCCTAAATATCCAAATAGCCTCCAACTTATAGATGTGGTCGACAACACACTGATAAGAAGGACTCTACTAGACACGGGTCCGAGACATCCTAGGACACTTTAAAACCTTAGGCTCTGATACCAAGTTTTTCACGCCCCAAATTCGAGGGACATGATCGGCGCTCAACCTGGTATCCTCAGTCAAGCAGACCTGGGTGCCTTTTCTATCCCACGTGTTACCCCGCATTTTCATTACCTATTAACCAAGTGAAATAGCCATTTATAGGAGATGGACTCCATTAACCAAATTCTACAAACCTATCAATAAAAGTTTCCATTTCATTTTTTTAGCAACTTCATTCACCATAATACAAGTATTCCAAGTTTTATACATCATTTCCAAACATCAATATTTATCTTTTAAATTCCCATGCCCGAAACTACCCACAACCTGTCTGCAGAGCCTCTAAATACAGTTGAAGAATAATATGGAAATGCCGGCAACAAGGCTCCAGCTATACCTTATACAAACATCAAAACAAGATCCCAAAACAGAAATGGCATGAGCCATATACGGCCCCGAATGGAAAGGGGCTCGCCGAATCAGCTGACGGTAAGTGATGAGGAGCTACGGTCGGTGGACTGGAGTACCTGCTATGGATCTGCCTACAATCATAACACGAATGTAGCGTCCCCGACAAAAGGGACGTCAGTACATTTGAATTGTACTGGTATGTATGAACAAACTTTGTCCCAAGTAAACTCAAACCATACACGAGTAGGTAACAGTAATAGAAACAAAAATCAAATGCACAAAAAAAGGAACAATCAAGCCAAACAAGTTTACAATCTCTCCTTTTTCCCTTCAACATTTCCACATCAATGATTTCACAATTTGATACACTAGTAGAGAACAGTAATAGAAGCAGCAACCAAACACACATGAAAGGAACAATCAAGCCAAACAAGTTTACAAACTCTCCTGTTTCCCCTTCCATATTTTCACATCAATGATTTCACAAGTTGCTCATATTTTTGTTTCAATAGTGATTTCGATCACTTTTCACCCTTATTACCTCGGCCACCCTTATTACCTCGGCCACCCTTATCACCACAACCCAAACGATATTTTTCCGTGTTGCGGCGCACAACCCGATCCCACCGTACAATTTTAATTCACAAACAACACAACAACATAAACAATTCACAAAGATCAACAACGATACTTCTCAAGAAATAACAACAACAATATTACAAGTGTTTCCATAACCATCAATACTATTTTCCATCATTTTCAACAATTCATATGCAATTTAAGTCACCACAATAATTATCCACAATAAGCCAAGCATGTTACTTCCACGGTTGTTCCAATTGCATCATTTACGGTTTCCTTCCATCATTTGTTTCTCAACTCTTACCACATAACACTTTGACAATCACGCATTTAGTTTATTGCTAATTAATTGCACCATTATATCGGAAGACTTAACCACAAACACTCAAATCAAACCAATCACAAGAATTTCACAAATAGTCCACATAGATATCACGTACCAAATAGTCGTACATCAAACAAGGTGACTCTACAAAGGTCAAAGTTAGCCATACATACCTTTCTTGAGCTTTCCTTTAATTACTACGATATTCCGGAAACTCTAGCAACTTCAATCTATTTTGAGACATAACAAAATTAACACAAATTAGGAAGGTATTCATGGTTTCAGCTCATTTGAGCATTTTATCAAACACTAGTTGAGCATCTTAATTATTAACTCTCTTTTACAAGGTTCCTTCATTCTCCAACCAAATCTTTACTTAATTATGTTCAATAATCTCCCCATAAACCTAAGTTGTGCATGCATGAATACAAAATAATAATACTCCCAAGAATCACACCTCAATAACCCATCTTATACCCCAAACTCGAAATTAAAGTTTAGGGTATAGAACCTTACCTTTGAGATGAAGAACTTGCGGTTGGGTTCTTTGATTCTTAAAGGTTGATGCAAGGTTTGGATGATTATGAAGCTAGCCATCTCCTTTCTCTCTCTATATGCTCTTCCCTCTCTCTTAAATCAGTAAGAAATGACCCCAAAATGAACCCCAAAGCCTATATATTGAAATGGGGTCGGGTTATAAAAATTAGAAAATTAACCCTCCGATGTCAACTCTGCTATAGCAGAATGGACCGCAGAATGCACCGCAAAATCGGTGCCCAAAACTGGGCTACACTGGTTCAATCTGCGGTTTGATTTGCGACCTTAGATTAAAAATGCGGACCGCATAATTGACATTGAGGTCGCATATCTGACATGACACAGGATCGCATTTTCCAGCATTTGGTAATTTGATCTTAACTTTGTTTATAAATGTCCAAATGATGAACGGTTTGAAGCGTTGGAAACTAGACTCAAAGACCTTTCATTTAATATACTATTCACCACATAAAACCTTATACATATTTAGTTATGCTCGTTTAAAGTGGAGCCTTGTGCGAATCCTTTTTTAATTTTAGCCTATTACGAAAATATTCCCATTTGGCATACACTTAGGCTTCCATTTGGACATCACATAACGTACCATAAGACTTATACTCATATTTACCAAGTCTAATTGATGTCCACCATGTTAATAGCACATAAAATATAATAATTAGCAAAATTTTTTGGGGCCTTACACCAACCCGCCCAGACTTTCCAACTTCTCGTAATCCCATTGATCCGCATTTCAAAACCAAGGAACCTTGTCAAGATTCTTTTAGTGGTGATATGCCTTCTTCTGCCGACAGCGCCTTTTGCGGGTTTCGCCAATCGACCTCTCTCATTTCTCTTCTCACCGTCGCCCAATAGTGCTCTTTACAAGTTTTTACTAAGCGGACTCTCTCATTTTCAATTTCTCAACTCACCATTGCCTTATGGTGCCCGTAGGTTTTCACCGATAAGACTCTCTCATTTTATTTCTCTAAATTTGAATTGCATCAAATTCCAACAATGATGTTTTTCACTTCAAATGCCTTTGACAATTGATCAGAAGGATTTGGACAAGGTTTCTGGGTAAAAAGAATCTTGTATGGAATTACAATCTTGGAATCGTTTTGGCGTGCTCATGGCTGAGCCATTATATCATTTGCCCCAGTTTTATTTTTTTTGGGGGAGTGGGGATTTTTATTTTGGTGTGACTGAACCCCAGAGAGAGGCTGCCTACGTATCCTTTCAGAATCAAGTCAGACATAGTTCAGGAAAAACATTTGTTTTTGTTGTTTTTATTTTTGTTTTTGTTTTTCCTTTCTTTCTTTTTTTCATCTTTTTTTTTCGATAGTACTTCCGCATTCCAAAGAGGGTAGCCAAGGAAGAATAACCCACTCAAATAGTTTTACGAAGGATTGATAGTGTTTGGATAACGAGAAAGAAGGCCTTCATCATCTCAATCGCACAAAACCATCATCGCAGCATAATACCTTTTTACTGCATCTGCATTAACTGCTGCTTCAGGATCATTTCCCTCGACGTCTCCCAAATACAATGCTCCTCTCGGAAATATTTTTCGGATGATGTATGGACCCTTCCAATTAGGGGCAAATTTTCCTTTTTCTTCCCGGTGATAAGGAAGAATACGTCTTAACACGAGTTGTCCCACTTCAAAATTCCTGGGACGTACTTTCTTATTATAGGCACGGGCCATTCTTTGTTAATACAACTACCCGTGACAAACTGTGGCCATTCATTTTTCATCAATTAAAGACAACTGTTCCAACCGAGTCTTGACCCAATCACTGTCCTCAATCTCTTCTTCAACGATGATCCTAAGCGAAGGGATTTCTACCTCTGCGGGTATAACAACCTCAATTCCATAAACTAATAGGTATGGGGTCGCTCCTATCAAAGTACGCATCATGGTGCGATATCCCAATAATGCAAAAGGCAGCTTTTCATGCCATTATCTGGAGCTCTGAATTATCTTTCTCAAAATCTACTTGATGTTCTTGTTTGCTGCTTC
The DNA here is from genome assembly GCA_026770625.1 of Nicotiana glauca. Lineage (NCBI taxonomy): Eukaryota > Viridiplantae > Streptophyta > Magnoliopsida > Solanales > Solanaceae > Nicotiana > Nicotiana glauca. The sequence goes on from MU686395.1 coordinate 141,592, forward strand.
AAAAACACCGTTGGCTTTGGGCCGGTAGGGAGTGGAGTTTCTATGCGTTATTTTGAATTGTTCGCATACTTCTTCCATCAAACAAGTATTCAAGTTGGCAGTATTGTCTGTGACGATAGTTGCAGGAATGCCAAAGCGACAATTAAGATTAGAGTACACGAAATCTACCACAACTTTCTTGGTGACTGACTTAAGAGTGATGGCTTCAACTCACTTCGTGAAGTAGTCAATAGCAATTAATATGAATCTATGTGTGTTTGAAGCTTTTGGCTCGATTGGCCCAATGACGTCCATGACCCAGGCAACGAATAGGCAAGGTGCTGATATAGGATGCTGTTCTATTGGAGGTGCGTGAATCAAATTACCGTGCACCTGACAATGATGGCATTTTCGGACAAAGTTGAAGCAGTCCTTCTCCATAGTTATCTAATAATATCCTGCTCGAAGGATTTTCTTTGCCAAAATATACCCATTCATATGAGGCCCGCATACTCCTGCATGGACTTCATGCATAATTCTTCTAGCTTCCTCAGCGTCAACACATCTTAACAAGTTGAGGTCCGGGGTCCTCTTGTACAAGACATCACCGCTCAAGAAGAAACCACTCGCATGCCGTCTGATGGTTCTCTTTTGATCTCCAATAGCTTTTTAATACATGTCATCCTATAGTGCAATTTTTAAAATTATTTACCGCTTTTAATTAATATTTTTTAGGAAATTGAACGTCGTTTAAAAAATATTTTTGGATCACATCACATGAAATGCACCCGAATCCTCGACACATTTTATTTAACATTTTGGGATTTGGATTTGGGTCACATGAAATGCTCACCCGAATTTAGGAAGGTAAAATTGTTAAAGAACGCGCCAGAAGTGACTAACATGTTATTAACTTTGCGGGAGGCCATGAAAATTCGCTAAATGGCACGTCCCAAGTTCTAAACATTTTTTAAAGAAGTAATTAAAGAGGGCCACGCAATTTGCGATTTTATTTGGCGCGACACACCTAGTTTTATTTTAAAGGCCATCCTAAAGAGACTATTGTTCTCTATTAAAGATTGTCTCTAATAGCCTAATTAATTAACACTACTAAATTCGGGCCTCAAGTTCAAGTCCAAACTTAAACAAGAGGAAACCCATCTTAATTTAAATTCGCTACTTAACTTGGAAGTCCCAAAATCATGTTGCAAAATTACATCAATGATTTCAAATAGGAATTCAGGCCTCTTGGTATTTTGGGCTTCCAAAACTAGACCATGGAACTGACATTTCACTTCAGCTTTATTCACATGAATCACTTGAATCTTGGACCACGATCACAAGCCCAATTGGGAATAAAGTTCCGGGCTTTGATCGTCCAAAGTCTGGTAAGACTGAACGAATTGCAGAATGCAGAAGTTGTTAGTATTTAGGCCTCTAACTATTCATTTAAGACCATGCTAGACTTAGTCCAAAGGGCCTCAAATTTCTTTCAATCCAATTTCTAAGTCTTGGCTCCAAAGCAAAAGGCCAAATTAAGTGTTGATTTCAGACTAGACTTTTGTAGCACTGATCGAAATTAATTTTTACAGTTTATTAAGCCAAAACCCATCCAGACTTATTCTATCAGAAACCTGTTTTGTGCAGTTCAATTTTCAAACATGTATGCTGATCTCTTTTAGACTAAACCATTCTGAAATTTAATGACAAAACTAAAACAATCGATATCAAATTCAGGAATCTTACTATATTGAAACGTTATTTTTCTTATTTCAGAACCAAAATGATGGGATTAATACTAAAGTGTAAAGTTATTAGCATATTTGTTAGATTTCAGATTCTTGTTGGAAACAAAAACATAGACCTGACATTCAAATTAATAGTCCTATCTGTTTCATAAGAATCATAAGCACACATGCTCAATTTTAAATCTGCTTCAATCAATATTTAGCTTTGATCCCAAACTAACATAGGAACTAAAACATGAAATCGACTAAGCTACAACTAACAAACAAAAAATAACAGTCTATAGAGTCCGATTACAAACAAGTCTAAAGTCCTATTGATACAAATAAAGCAGTGTTCAAATCATTCAATCATGTTATACATCTAAATTAAATGAAAACAGTAGGAAACTCATGCAGATAGGATTCAGGATCTATTATTCATCTTCAAATATGCTGTTACAGCCATTACATATTATCGGAGACCAAAAACATACCTGAAATTTGAATCAAAATAAGAAGAAGGAAGAAGTCAGCAGCAGTAAACAATAACCAACATCAATAAGCAACAATCAACAACAACTTTGAACTAATTTTGGCCCAGAAATGATATCCCAACAGACCAGCAATTAATTTCAAATGAACGATACCAGTGAACACCTAAAACCAACTCGAATGAACTCAAATAAACCCAGAAATGACCTCAGGAACTTCTAAAAACTACAATTACTGAAACAGGACTATTCAAGTCATTTTTTCAACCTTATTCAAGCTAGAAATTGAATTTCAGAACCTAAAGCTTTGAGATCACTCTACAAATTCAATGGAACAGTGATTTTGGGAGTTTTTGGCTATCTGAAGTTTCAGAGCTTTCAGTATTTCTCAAACTATTTTTTCTTGGATTTTTCTGATTTCTCTAAGATCTAGAGTTGGAATTTCGAAATTTTCAGAGTTTTGGATCTCTAAGGCTTCTAGAAACTTGTGTATATTTTTCAGGTTTAAAAAATTTATGAAACAAGGCAAAGGGCATGCCTTTTATAGGCAAAACTAGGGCTGCCTTCAGAATTCTACTTTACCCCTAAATCCCTTCTTTATTTTTAGTTTTCTAACTATTTAGTCCTTTACTTGTTGCCCAAGTTAGACCAAAAAATACCTGAAATTATAATTGGATCCCCATCTAGAAAGTTCTAGAAGTTTCCAATTTCAACTACTACAAGATTCCTTTTATTGAATTACCCCTATTACCCTTGATATCCCTGAATTTTTACCTAGGTCTACCAAATAGGTCTGGGCCAAGTGACCCAATTCAAATGACATACTAGTCTTAAACAAAACCCAAACCCCTATTTTTGCAAAAACTGATCAGAAATTTGTAAGAGAACCGAGACTAAACTAAGAAAAAATATCTAAATTAAACTAATTCTAATCAATCTGGATCCTAAAACTACATTTATCATTAAACTAGTAAAGCCAATAAAGAAACAATTAGAAACAAACAGTCGAAACTGTAACTTAAAAAAAAGCTAAGTAAAATTAAATCATGTAAACAAAAGGTAAAAACAAAAGGGAACTATATGATCACAAGCAAATAACAAAATTAAAATAATATGACTAAAACAAAACCAGAACTCTATGACTAATAATTTTTAAAGAAAAAAAACAAACCAAGAACAAGCAAGCAAGTAGAATGACAGAAAACATATTAAAAAAATAGTGAAAAATAAGAGAGAAAGGATTACAAGATTTGAAACCTGACCTGGGCAGAATCAGATTGAAAATTCTTGACCAAACGAGTGTTTAATCGTGTATTTTCATGAGAAAACACACGGCAGGGTCAAGCCGTCGGAGAAACCCCCAATTCATGAAACTAGGGTTTGAGGCCAAACATCGATTTAAGATTCGAACCCTTGCGGAGATATTTTAAGGCTACTGATGGTGGATATGGAAAGGGAAAGGTAAGGAGACTCTAGGGTGTTAATTTGGTAAGATTTGGAGGCGGCGCCGCCATGCACGGCGGTGACGGCGTTTAGGGTTTTGGATATTCGAGGCGTTCGGAAGGGATTTGAAAGAAAATAAGGTCGGATATGGACTTGGGAGATAAAGAGGAAGGTGTGGTGTAAATTTCAGGGGATTTGGAGACGTGCCACCGGTAGAGGCGATTTTCGGCGGACGGCGGAAGGCGGCGGAGGAGCAGTTGTGTATATAGGGGTTCTAAAAGATGATTGAGGGGTGGGGGGGGGGGGGAATCTGACACTTTTAT
>MU686395.1:146472-186430 GCA_026770625.1 Nicotiana glauca
AAAAGATGATTGAGGGGTGGGGGGGGGGGTGAATCTGACACTTTTATATTAAATATAACCATAGTTCTGAGCCGTAGGATCAAATATCCTCGACGGCCCAGATTGCCTTAACCCCAAAATGGGGTCGTTTCGTCTCCATTAGAGACTGGGCCGGGTGGGAGACGGATTCTGGTTCAATTTGAAGCGCGTTTAGGGGGTCTGGCTTGGGCTCCAACTGATTTGAGTTGGGAATTTTAAAGAAAGGCCCAAAATTTGGGTCTTTTATCAAGACCCCATTTCATCCTTTTAATTCTATTTTTTTTTCATTTTTTCCTCCTTTTCTATTATTTTGATTTTGTTAAACACAAAATTAAAAATAACAAAGGCCTAACTTAATTCTAGAATTAAACTAATTAATTTTTCTAAAATTAACTAAATTCCAATTTAAAACGAAAATTAAATAAAATGTAAAATGACTATTTTTTGTTATTTTCTCTTGTTTTTGGTAATATTATTTAACTAATAAAACTTAAAAATATAAAATTGAATCCTAAATGCAAAAGTACTATATATTTTTTTATTTATATTTTTATGAATTATACCAACTAAAGATTCACACAAAATGCAAACACACAAAAACATGCGTCTAAATCCTAAAAATAAAATATTTAAAGAAAAAATCCTAATTTTATGTATTCTATAGGAATAATTCAAGCGAGGCAAAAATTACGTGCTCACATTTGTTTGTCTGATAAACTGTCTTCTAGCTATCGTTTATATTATGTCCTTTAGCTAGACAACTAAGACTTCCTTTTCCAGATTGTTCTACTAAATCTACTCATTCATTTTAGTTAGTTCATGTTGACTTGTAGGGTCCCTATCATACTAGAAAATGTCATGGGTTCAAATACTTTCTAACTATTGTAGATGACTACTCTAGACACAACTAAAAAAATAACTGATTTGCAACCAAAAAAATCAGTCACAAATTTTTGACTGATTCGGTTGGAGTTTTCAAAAATAATATTAGTTATAATATTTAAAAAATTTGGCTAAAAAATGAGACTGATTCGGTTGCTACATTACGCGGAAATACCGCAATAATATATTTATGGTTTGCGATTGAGTCGGTTGCAAATTTTAAAATTAAAAATAAAATAAAATTAAAGGTTGCGACCAATTTAGTCGGAATACGCAATTAAAACGAGGTCTGACTGGTCAACAACATTTACGACTGAATAAGTCGCAATATGAAATTTGAAATTTCAGACCAATTCAGTTTCAAATCTTTTTTTTAATATACCCTAACCCGTTTTTTATTCTTTCATCTTTCTTCTCTAACTTTGTTCCCTATGCTCTTCTGTCCCCCCTCCCCCCCCAACTCGATCTATTTGTTAATTTTATCCACTAATCTAACTATATTAGGTACGATTTCCTTCTATCTCACTCCTCCTCTCCCTCACCCACTACATCTCCCTCATCCAGCCCCCCTATCACGACCCTAAACCTAACCTGGTTGTGATGACGCCTCTCGTGAAGACAAGGCCAGCCAACATACCTCCAATTCACTTTAAACAATTAAAATAACAACTACTATATCTTTAATCAGAAATAAAATCTTAAAATAAACATTTAACAGGATAATTTGCGGAAATAAAAACCAACACAGCCCGACATCATGGTGTCACCAATCATGAGCATCTAAAACAATACTCCAAGTCTGAAAGTCTACTCCACTACTACATAACTGAATCAGAAAGGAAATAATATAGAGGGAGATTTCACTGGGCTGCGAATCGCCAAGCAGCTACCTAACAAATTTCCGAAGATCTGTTGGAACTATCAACCCTTAGTAGCAGGACCTGTAGCGCCCGAATCTGCACACAAAGGTGCATGGAGTAAAGTGAGTAATAAAAGTAAATGAAGATTGAATGATATAAAATCACATTAAACACAACATTTAGCTATCCGAGGCATAACAAAAATCAGTAACACAATTTAACAATGAAATCTCGTAAAAACACCTTTTTAAGCAGTTAAACAATATATAGGGTAAACAACTAGGAATGGTAAACACATAAGAACTACCCCTCGGGCACAATAACATCAAAATCAATCCCTCAGGCAATATCATAGAACAATACTAGTCCCTCGAGATATATCTCATACCAAAATTGGAACCTGCACTCAATGGAGGTGTGCAGACTCCTCGAGGGGCTACTTACGATGCAAGCACAATATAAGGCCATCTCGTGGCATCATAAACAAGCTCTCGTCCTCATATCAATACCAAGCCACCTCGTGGCATACAATCTCAGGCCCTCGGACTCATTATAATAATCCGTATATCACTGCTACGACGTGCAACCCAACCCAAAAGTATCCTCACAATACAGACCCTCGGCCTTACTCAGTTAGAATCTTACAAGACCCTCGGGCAATAGTAAAATATGAAGCTTAGCTCAAATATCTTTGAAAATATCAATTAAAGTGTTTTATTAGAATAACAGAGCTGAGTTTGAAATCGGTGAAAATATGACATGACTGAGCACAAGTATGAAACCAAACACTGAGGAAAATATCATTTAAAATCCCCTAAAGGTTCAAACAGTTAGCACGAAGCCCAAATATGACGTTTAGTCCAAAATATAATAATATCGAACATTTAACTATCAAATATGTAGTAGAATAGTCATTCAGGATGGACTAAGTCACAATCCCCAACAGTGCACGACCCCATGTTCGTCATCTAGCATGTGTCTCACCTCAATATAGCCGAATGCTTTGAAATTGCGGGATTTCATACCCTCAGGACAACATTTAAAATCAATACTCACCTCAATCTGAGCTGAAACCTATCTCGCCATGCCATTGCCCCTCGAATCGATCTCCGGATGCTCCGAATATGCCAAAAATCAGTACGTAACCATTAAATTATACTAAAGGGACGAAGCCCACTCGAAAATATTCGAAAAACATCACAAATCTCGAAATCACCAACACCAGACCCCCATTCCCACGTGTCGGAATTCGATAAAATTAACATCATTATATTTCTTATCTCTCCACGAGTTCATACATATAAAAAGTTCCAAAGTCCGACCACAAATGGGGTTCCGAATCCTCAATTAAAGGACTAGGTTTCTAAGTCCTAGTTTTCTCACATTATACCTTTAATTACATCTCTAATCCATGCATTAATACCATAGAATCGAGTTTTTAGGTCCAAAATACTTATTTCAATGAGTTCTCCTTCAATTCTCTCTTCAAAATCGCCCAAATCTCTCAAATTCGTGTTAAAAAGTGAAGAAACCCTCTGAAAATTGCGAATGAAATAACTTATATGTTCTGTCTAGACATTTCCGCATCTGCGGTACTTCAACCGCATATGCGGTATTGCATTTGCGGTCAATGAGCTGCTTCTGCGGCTTTCACTTAACCCAGCCAAAACCGCATCTGCGATGCCTATTTCGTATCTGCGCCTTCGCAGGTGCTGTCCCCATAATTGCATCTGCGGTTCCTGCCTTCCCAGCCATTTTCCGCTTCTGCGATCACCTTTTCTGCAACTGCGGAATCGCACCTGCGGTCCCCAATATGCAGGTTCGGAAATACCAGAAGCAGCAAAAATCTACAACTTCTCAAAATCCAAACTCTTCCGTCAACCATCCGAAATCACCCCGAGGCCCCCGGGACCTCAACCAAAAGCACTAACATATCCTATTGCCTTATTCAAACTTGTATTAATCTTCAAAACACCTCAAACCACATCAAAACCACCAAGACACATCAAATTCAAGCCTAAGGTTCTAAAATATTCCGCATTCTGCTTTGGAGAAAAAATCCAACTAAACCACGTCCGAATAACCTGAAATTTTGCACACACGTCCCAAATGACATAACGAAGCTACTGTGACTCTCGAAATTCCATTGTGACCCCTATATAAAAATCTCACCTACCAACCGGAAATTTCCAAAATGCCAACTTCGCCAATTCAAGCCTAAATCTACTCCGAACCTCTAATACTCATTCCGATCACGCTCCAAAGTCCCAAATCATCTTCCGAAGCTAACCAAACCATCGAAACTCACATCCGGGTCCTCTAACACATAAGTCCACATCCAATTGACTTTTCCAACTTAAGCTTCCTCAAAAGAGACTAAGTGTCTCAAACCTTACCAAAATCATTCCGGATTGACCAACATGATAACACATAACACGGATAAACAAAGCATAAAGAAGCAATAATATGGAAAATGGGGCGGTAACTCATGAGACAACTGGCTGGGTCGTCACATCCTCCCCAACTTAAACAAATGTTTGTATTCAAACGAGTCAAAAAACATACCTAAAGCCTCAAACAGGTGAGGATATCTGCTCCACATCTCTCGCTTGGTCTCCCAGTTAGACTTCTCCACGGGCCGACCTCTCCACTGCACTTTCACTGAAGCTATATATTTTGGCCTCAACTTTCGAACCTAACGCTCCAAAATAGCCTCTAGCTCCACATCATACGTCAAATCACCATCCAACTAAACCGTGCTGAAATCCAGAACATAAGACGGATCCTCAAAATACTTCCGGAGCATAGAATCATGGAATACCGGATCCACACTCAACAAGCTGGGCGGCAAAGCAAGCTCGTAAGCCACCTCCCAAATCCTCCCAAGCACCTCAAAAGGCCCAATGAACCGAGGACTCAATTTACCCTTCTTACCAAATCTCATAACACCCTTCATGGGTGAAAACTTCAGCAACCTTTTCACCAAGTACGACACCTCCCGAACCTTCCCGTCAGTATAACTTTTCTTTGCCTCGACTGCACTGTAAGCCTCCACTGAATCACCATCACTTTGTCTGAAGCATCCTGCACCAAGTCTGTCCCCAATAGCGTAGCCTCACCGGGCTCAAACCAACCCACTGGAGATCTACACCGCCTCTCATACAAAAGCTGATATGGAGCCATCTGAATACTCGACTGTAGTTGTTGTTGTAAGCAAACTCTGCAAGCAGTAGAAACTGATCCCATGACCCTCCGAAATCAATAACATAAGCACGCAAGATATCCTCCAATATCTGAATCGTTGCACTCTGACCGTCCCTCGTTTGAGGATAAAAGTTGTGCTCAACTAAACCTGAGTACCCAACTCTCGCTGCACAGACCTCCAAAAATGCAAAGTAAACTGAGTTCCCCTATCAGAAATGATGGAAACTGGGACACCATGCAACCGAACAATCTCTCAGATATAGATCTATACCAACCGCTTTGAAGAATAAGTAGTACATAGAGGAAAGAAGTGCGGGGACTTGGTCAGTCGATCCACAATCACCCAAATAGCATCAAACTTCTTCAAAGTCCGTAGAAGTCCAACTACAAAGTCCATAGTGATATTCTCCCTCTTCCACTCTAGAATATCCATCCGCTGAAGCAAGCCACCTGGTCTTTGATGCTCATATTTCACCTGCTGACAGTTGAGACACCGAGCTAATCATCCCACAATGTCTTTCTTCATTCTTCTCCTCCAATAGTGCTATCTCAAATCCTGATACATATTCATGGCACTCGGATGAATGGAATACCGCGAGCTATGGGCCTCTTCTAGAATCAACTCCCGAAGCCCATCTACAGTGGGCCAACATATCCAACCCTGCATCCCCAATACCCCATTATCACCAATAGTCACATCTCTGGCATCATCGTGCCAAACTCTATCCTTAAGGACAAGAAAATGAGGATTATCGTACCAGCGCTCTCTGATTTGATCATATAAAGAAGACCGAGAAACCACACAAGCCAACACCTGACTGTGCTCCGAAATACCCAACTTCACGAACTAATTGGCCAAGCCCTGAACTTGAACTTCAAGAGGTCTCTCCCCAGCTGGTTATATGCCAAACTCACCACACTCACCACCTTTCGGCTCAAAGCATTGGCCACCACATTGGCCTTCTTCAAATGGTACAATCTAGTGATATCATAATCCTTAAGCAAGTCCAACCACCTCCGCTTCCTCAAATTAAGATCCTTCTATTTGAACAAGTGATGGAGGCTACGCTGATCAGTAAATACCTCACAAGACACACCATACAAGTAATGCCTCCAAATTTTTAATGCGTGAACTATGGCAGCTAACTCCAAATCGTGAACGGGGTAGTTCTTCTCATGGGGCTTCAACTGAAGAGAAGCATAAGCAATAACTCTACCCTCCTACATCAATACACAACTAATACCGACTCTCGAAGCATCACAATACACGGTATATGAACCTGAAGTTGATGGAAAAACTAACACTAGGGCTGTGGTCAAAGCTGTCTTGAGCTTCTGAAAGCTCTCCTCACACTCGTCCGACCATACAAATGACGCGTTCCTTCTGAGTTAACTTGGTCAAGGGTGATGCGATAGATGAGAATCCTTTAACAAACTGGTGGTAATAACCCACCAAACCAAGAAAACTGCAAATCACTATGGCCAAAGACGGTCTGGGCCAACTCTACACCGCCTCTATCTTCTTCATATCAACCTGAATACCCTCGCTGGACACCACGTGCCCTAAGAATGCCACTGAACCGAGCAAAACCTCACACTTGGAGAACTTTGCATAAAGCTTCTCCTCCCTCAATCTTTGCAACACAACCCTCAAATGCTCCGCGTACTTCTCCTGAATACACGAGTACACCAGAATATCATCAATGAAGACTATGACAAATGAGTCGACATACGGCCAAAACCTACTATTCATCAAATGCATGAACGCAGCCGAGGCATTAGCCAGCCCAAAAGACATTACCAAGAAATCATAATGACCATATCTAGTCCTGAAAGCTTTTTTGAGAATATCTGAGTCCATGATCTTCAACTGGTGATAACCTGAACGGAGAACAATATTGGAGAACACTCTCGCTCTCTGAAGATGGTCGAATAAATCATCAATGTAAGGCAAATGGTACATGTTCGTAACTGTTACCTTGTTCAATTGCCAATAATCAATGCACATTCTCATAGTGCCATCCCTCTTCTTCACAAATAGAATCGGTGCGCCCCAAGGCGACACACTAGGCCGAAAGAACCCTTATCAAGGAACTCCTGAAGCTGCTCCTTTAACTCCTTCAGCTCCGCTTGTGCCATACGCTACGCAAAAGAGAAATGGGTTGAGTGCCCAGCACCAGGTCAATACCAAAATCAATGTCCCTGTCCGGTGGCATGACCGACAAGTTTGCTGGAAACACATCAGGAAAATCTCTCTTAATTGGAACAGAATCAATATTGGGAGTCTCAGCTCTGACATCTCTCACAAAGGCTAGATACGAAAGACACTCCTTCCAAACCATACGATGGGCCTTTAAGAATAACATCACTCTACTTGGAACATAATCATTCAAGCCTCACTACTCGATCTATGGCACACCCGATATAGCTAATGTGAGTGTCTTAACATGACAGTCTAGAATAGCATGACACGGAGATAACCAATCCATGCCAAAATGACATCAAAATCTACCAATCCATGCCAAAATGACATCAAAATCTACCAAACACAATAATAATAGATCCATACGGGTCTCTAGACCCCCAATAGTCACCACACATGGCTGGTACACACGGTCTACAATAATAGTATCACCCACTGGGGTAGATACATGACCAGGAGACACCAGAGACTTACAGGTGTACCCAAATAACGAGCAAAGTATGATGACACATAAGAAAAGGTGGAATCGAGATCAAATAATAAAGAGGCATCTCTGTGGCAGACTAAACAATACCTGTAATGACAGCATCAGAAGCAATAGCATCGGGTCTAGCTGGAAGTGCATATGAATGGGCTTGACCACCACCTGATCGGCCTCCCACTCTAGGGTGACCCCTAGCTGACTGACCTCCACCCTTAGCTGGCTGGGCGGGTGGTGATGAAGCAACTGGCGCTGAAGCTGATGGCTGACCTATCTGCTGAGATGAACTCGCAAGATGACGAGGGCATTACCTCAACATAAGACCCATCTCTTTGCACTCATAACAACTCCCATCTACTGGAGAAGGAGACTAAAGGGAACCCCTCGCAGTGGAGTGACTAGCTGATGCACCTGGTGTAGAGGAGCCCTAAACTGATAGAGCATGTGATAAACTCTGGGCTCGGGAGGGCACAAAGTAATGACTGGCCCTGATGAGAACTGTGATAACCATGACCCAATGACGCCCCACGATAACCTAGCTGATCCTGCCTGAATGAATGGCCTCTATTTTGCTGAAACTGACCTCTCAAAGGAGTACCACTATAACTACCAGATCCTCAAGGCCTCTTGGCCTCTCTCTCCTCTCGCTCCTGGTGACGAACTGACTCAATCTGTCGAGCAATGTCTACCATCTCCTCAAATGTCACACCAGTCACCCTCTCCCTGGTCATAAGAATACAAAGTTGATAAATGAGGCCATCAAAAAACCTCCTAATCCTTTCTCTGTATGTCAGAACCAACCAAATTGCATAACGAGCTAACTAAGAAAACCTCATCTTGTACTGCGTCATAGTTATCTCTCCTTGACTCAACTACTCAAACTCCCTACGAAGTTTCTCCCTGCGAGACTGCGGTACATACTTCTTCTAAAGGAGAACAGAGAACTACTGCCAAGTAAAGGGTGTTGCACTAACAGACCTACGCCTCAATGCCTCCCACCAAGTGAAGACAGCTCCAAAAAATTGATAAGTAGTGAAAGCGACCATGCTGGTCTCCAGAATACATGCTGTATGAAGCATCCTCTGATACTTATCTAAGAAACCCTATGCATCCTATCCATCTACACCACTGAAGGTCGGAGGCTGAAGTCTACCAAACCTCTCCAACCTGCGTTGCTTGTCCTCTGGCATAGCAGGAACTACATAGTCCTGAGCAGCTGCAACTGGCTGGGCTGGATGTGCCTCTGGTGTCTGCGCTCCCTGAACCATAGGATCGAGTGTGTGGGCAGCGCGAGTTTGAAAGCCTCCCCCTACCTGAGAAGTCGCCGTAGTAGTAGAAATTATGACTGCATGAGCAAGACTCGTAAATACTATCAATATCTAAGCCAAAGTCTCCTGAAGACCGGAATCACAATGGGCAAAGCTGGTGCCTGAGCTGGTGCTACCGGAGCATCCACAACCGGGACCTGATCCTAAACTAGGGCGGCTGGTAGATCTGCAGGTGCTGCCCCAGCTGTTGTATGGCTGCACCTCTGCTCCTACCACGACCTCGACCGCGTCCTCGGCCTCTAGTGGCTCCAGCTGGTGGAACTTGTGGTCGTCCATCTTTACTGGTAGCACGTGTCCTCACCATCTGTGATAGAATAGAATAACAGAAGTTCAGTTCTCATATCAAGAAATCCGCATGACAAGAATTTTAAGAATATGGATTTTTTCTAAAGGTTTTGCAGCCTCTCGAGGATAAATACGAATGTCTCCGTACCGATCCGTGAGACTCTACAAAACCTGCTCATGACTCGTGATACCTATGTAACCTAGGCTATAATACCAACTTGTCACAACCCTAAACCCAACACGATCGTGACGGCGCCTCTCGTGAAGACAAAGCCAGCCGACACACCTCCAATTCACTTTAAGAAATTAAAATAATAACTACTATGTATTTAATCAGAAATAAAATCCGAAAATAAGCATTTAATAGGATAATTTGCGGAAAGAAAAACCAACATAGCCTGACATCGGGATGTACCAGTCATGAGCATCTAAAACAATACTACAAGTTTGAAAGTCTATTCCACTACTACATAACTGAATCAGAAAGGAAATAAGATAGAGGGAGATTTCACTGGAATGTGAATCGCCAAGCAGCTACCTAATAAATCTTCGAAGATCGGCCGGAACTATCAACCCTCAGTAGCAGGAGCTGTAGTGCCTGAATCTTCATACAAAGGTGCAAGGAGTAAAATGAGTACTTCCAACTCAGTGAGTAATAAGAATAAATGAAGACTAAATGATATAAAATAATGTTAAACACAACATTTAGCTATCAGAGGCATAACAAAATCAGTAACACAATTAAAAAGGAAATATCAGAAAACACCTTTTTAAGCAGTTAACCAATACATAGAGAAAATAACTAGGAATGGTAAACACGTAAGAACTGCCCCTCATGCATAATAACATCAGAATCAGCCCCTCGGGCAATATCACAGAACAATACCAGCCCCTTGGGCTATATCTCGTATCACAATGGGTACCCATGCTCACTGGGATTATGCAGACTCCTAGAGGGGCCCCTTACGGCCCAAGCGCAATATCAAGCCATTTCGTGGCATCATAAAGAGGCTCTTGGCCTAATATCAATACCAAGCCACTGCGTGGCGTACAATCTCAGGCCCTCGGCCTCATTATCATAATCTGTATATCACTGCTACGGAGTGCAGCCCGACCCAAAAGTATCCTCACAATATAAGCACTCGGCCTTACTCAGTCAAAATTTCATAAGCCCATTAAACAGTAAAATATGAAGCTCAACTCAAATGTCTTTGAAAATATTATTTAAAGTGTTTTAAACAGAATAACACAGCTGAGTTTGAAAACGGTGAAAATATGACATGACTGAGCACAAGTATGAAATCAAACAGTGAGGAAAATATCATTTAAAATCCTCTAAGAGTTCAAATAGTTGGCACGAAGCACAAATATGACGCTTAGTCCAAAATATAATAATATCGAACATTTAACTATCAAATACGCAGTAGAATAGTCATTCGGGACGGACTAACTCACAATCCCTAATAGTGCACGATCCCACGCTCAACATCTAGCGTGTGTCTCACCTCAATATAGCCGAACACTATGAAATTCTGGGGTTTCATACCTTCAGGACAACATTTAAAATCATTACTCACCTCAATCCGGCCTGAAATCTATCTCGTAATGCCTTTTCCCCTCGAATCGATCTCCGGATGCTCCGAATGTACCCAAAATCGGAACGTAACCATTAAATTATGCTAAAGGGATGAAGCCCACTTGAAAATATTCAAAAAACATCACATATACCAAAATTACCAAAAGCCAACCCCCGGGACCACACCTCGAAATTTGATAAAATTAATATCATTAGATTCCTTATCTCCCTATGAGTTCATACATATAAAAAGTTCCAAAATCCGACCACAAATGGTCTTCAAAATCCTCTATCAATAGCCTAGGTTTTTAAGCCCTAGTTTTCTCACATTTTACCTTTAATTACAGCTCAAAACCATGCATTAATACCATAGAATCAGGTTTTTAGGTCCAAAATTCTTACCTCAATGAGTTCTCCTTGAATTTTCTCTTCAAAATTGTCCAAGTCTTTCAAATTCGTGTTAAAAAGTGAAGAAACCTTCTGAAAATCGCAAATGAAATAACTTATATGTTCTGTCTAGACATTTCCGCATCTGCGGTGCCGCATTTGCAATCAATGAGCCGCTTCTGTGCTTTCGCAGGTACTGTCCCCACAACCGCATCTGCGGTTCCTGCCTTCCCAGGCATTTTTTCACTTTTACGATCTCCTTTTTTGCGCCTGGCATCGCATCTGCGGTCCCCAATTCGTAGGTGCGGAAATACCAGAAGCAGTAAAAATCTACAACTTCTCAAAATCCAAACTCTTCCGTCAACCATTTGAAATCACCCCGAGGCCCTCGGGACTTCAACCAAAAGTACTAACACATCCTATAACCTTATTCAAACTTGTACCAATCATCAAAATACATCAAACCACATCAAAACCATGAAGACACATCGAATTCAAGCCTAAGGTTCGAAAATCTTTCGCATTCCGCTTTTGATAAAAAAACCCAACAAAACCACGTCTGAATGACCTGAAATTTTGCACACACATTTCAAATGATATAACAAAGCTACTGCAACTCTCAAAATTCTATTCCGACCCCTGTATCAAAATCTCACCTACCAACCGAAAATCGACAAAATGCCAACTTCGCCAATTCAAGCCTAAATCTACTCCGAACCTCTAAAACTCATTCCGATCACGCTTCTAAGTCCCAAATCATCTTTCGAAGCTAACCCAACCATCAGAACTCACACCCGATCCCTCTAATACATAAGTCAATATCCAGTTGACTTTTCCAACTTAAGCTTCCTCAAAAGAGACTAAGTGTCTCAAACCTTACCAAAATAATTCCGGATTCAATCCGACCAACCCAATACCACATAACAGGATAAACAAAGCATAAAAAAGCAGAAAATGGGGAAAATGGGTTGGTAACTCATGAGACGAATGGCCAGGTCGTCACATCCCCATCCCCCGTCCCCCAAATTTTTTGTTCTAAGTTTTCAACTCGTTTTTTGGTGCAAGAAATGGCTTCTCATCACCCCTCCGGTGGTGGTTCGGCAGCAGATCTGTTGGTTCATTTTTTAGGTTTTTTTTGCATTAATTCAGTAAAATGGTATGTATAGATTAACTATATAATTTGCAATATAGTACTGATAAATTAGCAAAATTTTTTACAATATAGTATGTATATAGTGATGTTAAAAATTTACTTGTTTAGATTAATTAGCTATTTTTTTATTGTTTATATAAATTCTTGTTTAATACTTGTTTATATAAATTCTTGCTTAAAATTCTTCTTAAAAATACTTGTTAAATTTTTTTGCAATATAATAATTCCAATTGTTTATATAAAAAACAACTAAAGAAACAACTAAATTGTTAATACTTCATATAATTTAGGTTATAATAGTTAGAGTTGCAAAATATTTTAAAGAGTTAGAATTTTTATACATTCAAGTTATGTTAGTTAATAAACAACTTAAGTGCTATTACTTTTCTTCTTCCGCTTTTCGTTTGGAAATTCTCCTTGCCCTGTCTATGTGTTAATTATATTATTTATTACTGAAGCGAAATAAAGAAAATGTAATCAATTAAGTACTAGAGTGCTATCATATGCTAATTTGAAAAAATTAGATTAATTTTTATGTTTTAAGACTTTTTTGTCTTACAATTATTTAATGTACATATTAATATTGAGATCACACAAGTATTACAGTAAAATATATAATTAAACTATTTAGATTACCTTTGGGAGAATATAACTTAGTAACTAGTATAAATAAAATATATATATCAGCTTCTAGTTTTTTTTATTTGTGTAGCTGGAATTTGTTCATTGTAGATGTTTGTATGCTAGGAATCATCCTAATCATACGGGTTTTAGAGATAAATTTAGAGACGAAGTTGCTGGATTTATTGCTAAAGCAAAGACACTTGATGAATTTCGTATCGAATGAACGATTAGGTGCCCTTGTATGAAATACAAGTGTGTTAAGCTATTCGGATAAAATGTTGTTAAGTTATTTAAAAAAAATTATATGTAAATTTTATATTAATTACACTGATGGATTCTGTAAAGAAATAAAAAAAATCTAAGAAGAAAAAGCGTACTTTACCTAGATCAACTCAGTTTCCTCCACCTACACCAAATATAAGCCCTCGCCTATGCTGTAACGACCCGACGGGTCGTTTTGAGCTCTACCACATCGTTCAGCAGTTTGAGGTCATGAGCAACTTAACTTCAGGTATTATGACTTGTACGCATGGTCGAAATTAAATTTTGGGAAGTTCGGAGTTGAATTGGAAAGACAATTCTCATTTCGAAAGCTTTAAGTTAAAAGAATTGACTAATAATTGATTTTTCAGTAAACGAGCTCAAAATCAGGTTTCGAAGGTCCCAACAGGCCTGTCTAATTATTTTAGACTTGGGCATATGTTCGAATCGGGTTTTGTAAGACCCGGGAACGTTTCAGCACCTATTGTGGAAGTTAGCATTTTTAGAAGAATTTTATATGTTTGGGTTGAAGTACATTTTGGTATTATAAATATCTGTTTGGGATCCCGAGTCTAGGAATAGCTTAGTATGGTGATTCTGGTATTGGGAGTGCGATCGAAAGTTAATTTGGAGGTCTGTTGGTCATTTTGGAGTCATTTGGCTAATGATAGAAATTTGAAGGGTTTTGAGGAGTTTGACCGAAAGTGGACTTTTTGATATCGGGATCAAAATCCAATTTCGGAAGTTGGAGAAGATTAGTAATGTTAAATGTGACTTGTGTCCAAAATTTGAGATCAATCGGACGTGATTTGATGGGTTTCAGCATCGAACATCGAATGTTAAAGTTTTAAATTTTAAAATTCATTAAACTTGGATTGGAGGGCGATCCATGCTTTAAGCATTATTTGATGTGATTTGAGGCCTCGAACAAGTCTGCGTTATATTATAGGACTGGTTGGCCTGATTGGACAGGGCCCCGGGTGGATTTCGGGTCGTTATCAGATGATTTGGAGTTGGGAAGAAGAGCTGAAGCCTACTTTAATCTGGTGTTACTACACCTGTGAGGTCTTGACCGCAGGTGCGGAGCCGAAGAAGTGGCCGAAGGGGCGCAGATGCGACTGAGAATGGAGAAGGCCAGGACCGTTGATATGGTCATGCTACCACAAAAGCAGGACCGCACCTGCGGAAGCAGAAGTGCAGAAGCGGAAGGGGATGGGGGAGCTGGTGAAGGACCACAGATGCGGTAGTTGGGCCGCACCTGCAGAACCACAGTAGTGATCAAGTTACCGCAGGTGTGGAAGTGCTGGAGGTAGTAAGTTCTTTAAAAATTGGGATTTGGCCCATTATCCTTCATTTTTCTTCTTGGTTGGGGGATTTTGCAGCCTTTGGAGAGGGGGATTTCATCATCAAACATGAGGTAAGTTAATTCTACCCCTTGTAAGTTAAATACATGGTATTATTACGGGTTAAAGTATGAAAATTGGTAGAGGTTTGAGGAAAAACCTAGAAAATTCATATTCTTGAATTTTACCACAAATTTGAACATGAAATTGGAAGTAAATTATATATTTGAGTTCGTGAGGTTATGTATAAACTTTATCTTGGAAAAATTTCGGAATCGGGGCACGTGGGTTCGAGAGCATTTTTGTTAACTTTTCGATCGAGGTTAGAAATTGTTATAAATTAGATAATTAGGAGTAATTGAACATATATTAATGGATTTGCATAATTATTGGATGGTTTTGGAGCATTGGGCATCGATTCGAGTCTTCGAAAGGGCGTGGAATGTCAGTTATGGAACTTTGGAGCGAGGTGAGTGTTCTTTCTAATCTTGTAAGAGGGAATTGTCCCCGTAGGTGAGTTAATTGGTTATGTGCTTCTATTTTTGGGGGCTAATTATACACGAGGTGACGAGAGTCCGTGCGTAGCTACTATTATGCTTAAGTCTGGGTAGTTTAGGGCCTAAAAGTATGATTTACTTGTAATATTTTCAACCTTGTAAACAAATTTAATAATAGTTATACAACCCCAAAAGTATAGTCTACTAATGTGTTTGCCAAGACCTGGTATCACAAGTATATGGTCATCTAGTAGAATACACAAAAGAATAAATCTATTCTACGGTCTGAACTAGAATAGATAGCCAAAAAGTACAGAAAGACTCCATCACACTACTGGATGGCATAGGAAAGGAACAACTCACCGTGGAATCTTGGACTACGATCAAGTGTGCGCACCAGGCTGGTAACCAGATCTACCTGCCTCAGATCATGTACAATTAAGTGCTGAGGTGTAGTATGAGTACATAAATAATATGTACCCAGTAGGTATCCTGTCTAATCTCGAAGAAGTAGAGACGAGAGGTAGACTTGACACTTACTAGGGTCAATTAATATAAGAAAGTGTTACACTACGTTTGGATGTCACAATTACTTAGCAATTTATAGAATGAAGTGATAAGTCATTCCCTAGATAATATCATAGTTAGCCATTTATATTTCAGGACATTTAGCAAGACAAGTAATGATTATGAATTCGCATAGATAGCATACGCATATTATACCGAGGTCATACGGCCCAGTCCAATATAAAAAGGAATGTGCACTGACAGAGGGTCGAATGGCGCAAACCATAAATTCATCTATTTCTGCCGAGGCGATCGGCCTGACCCACAAATATCAATCATCATCAAGAGGGAACATAAGGCAAAATCATAGTCAAATAAATTCATACAAGTTATCAAGTGAGTGCATGCGTTCTTATACATTTATTTCCAACTTCTAACAAGTCCTAAGTGATCTCATTAACATGAAAAGATATAGACATTTACACACATAGCATGATACAAGTCCTAAACTACCAGGACAATTAACACAATAATAGCTACGCACAGACTCTCATCACCTTGTGTGTACGTAGCCCCCACAATTAGAAACACACCGGACACTTCTGTTAGGAAATCCAACACCACATAACTAGTAATTTCTCGTTTTAAATATTATTGAAATTATTTCTATTATACATTAAACAATAAATAATAAAATTCACTGAATTAAAATGACGTCTTTAACAAATTTAATATTGAACAATCCCATAACCATCCCAAAACCCGGTGTTAGAAGTATATGAGCTATCTCTAGGAAGAAATATAATACAACAACCGTCCGAAATACAAATTGGATAGAAAGTAAATACAGTAATCTAAACGAGACTTTGCTGGCTGCAGATCGTCTTGAGAAGTGCAGCTCACCTAAGTCTCTGTATCAACCATGCTGCTACGCCCACGGGACCACTAGAGATGCATGTGCGTGTGTAACAAAATGTACAACAAGTGTAGCATGAGTATGAAAATAACGTGTACTCAGCAAGTATCCCGTCTAATCTCGAAGAAGTAGAGACGAGAGGTCGACTTCGATACTTACTAGTGGTCAAATAATGATACATAATAATATAAAAAAATTGAGGGTTTTTATAAAACATTGTTGTAACTCAACAGAATGAAGCAAGTAAACAATTCTTTTATTCATAGGTATTTTCCAAAGTTCTTTTTCATCAATTATACATTTATTGCAAGCCAGGGAATGCCAATATCAACTTCAATGGATTTCTAGGCAAGCATGCGCAAATCACGCCGAGATCGTATGGCCCAATCCAACAATATATAAACTGTGCACTGTTAGAGGATCGAATGATGCGAATCATAGATGCATCTATTTAATCTATTGAGGCGTTCAGCCCGTTCCACAATAGACAACCACATTCAAATAGTCAAACCAATAATTCATCAAGGAGCAAATATTCAGGAAAAGGCAAGTTTCTCTTTTAAAATTCTAAAAATGATATCAAGCCTGTTAGAAAATCATTTAAGCATTCGATATGTTTTAAGCGTTTTAAATTTGTCAATAAGGTTACCAATATTACATGTAAAGCATGCTTTTGGGCCCTAAACTACCTGGACTTAAGCATAATAGTAGTTACCCATGGATTCTCGTCACCCCATGCATACGTAGCTCCCACAAATAGGAGCATATAACAAATTAACTCACCTATGGGGACAATTCCCTCTTACAAGGTTAGAAAGGAGACTTACCTTACTCTGAAGTTCCATCACTGGCATTCCACTCCCTTCCGAAGACTTGAATCGATTCACAATGCTCCAAAACTAGACAATAATTATGCAACCCATTAATATATGATCAATTACTGCTAATGATCCAATTTATAACAAATCAAAACCTCGATTGAAAAGTTGACAAAATTTCCCTAGGCCAACATGCCCGGATTACAAAAATTTTTAAAGATAAAGTTTACCCATAACCTCACACACTCAAATATATAATTTACTCTCAACTTTATGTCCAAAATCGTGGTCAAAATCCAAGAATACGAATTTTCAAGGTTTTCTCTCAAACCCCCAAGTTCAAACCAATTTCCATACTTTAATCCTTAATAATAACATGTATTTAACTCCCAAGGGGTAGAATTATCTTACCTCATGTTTGATGAAAAAATCTCCCTCTCTAAAGGCTCCAAAATCACCCAACCAAGAACAAAAATAAAGGATAATGGGCCAAATCCTGTTTTTTAAAGAACTCATTGGCTCCAACACTTCCGCACTTGTGGCCACTTGACCTCTTCTGTGGTTCCGCAGGTGCGGCCCAAGTACCGCATCTGCGGTCCTTCACCAGGTCCCTCCCTTTCGCTTATGCGCTTCTACTTCCACATGTGTGGTCCCGCTTCTGCGGCAGCACCACCACATCTGCGATCCCAGCCTTCTCTCTTCTCAGCCACATCGCACCCCTTTGGACACTTCTGCGGCTCCGCACCTGTGGGCAAGACCTTGCAAGTATGGTTACACCAGATGACAGCAGGCTTCAGCTCTTTCTCCTAACTCCAAATCAATCTGATAACCACCCGAAATCCACCAAGGCCCCCGAGATCCTATTCAATCAAACCATCCAGTCCTATTACATAACACGGACTTGCTCGAGGCCTTGAATCACATCAAATAACGCTTAAACCATGGATCGCCCTCCAATCCAATGTGAATGAACTTTAGAATTTCAAATTTCAATATTCGATGCCAAAAGCCATCAAATCATGTCTGATTGATCTCAAATTTTGCACACAAGTCACATTCGACATTATGGATCTGCTCTAACTTTCAAAATTAGATTCTGACCCCGATATCAAAAAGTCCACGTACGATCAAACTCCTCAAAAACCTTCAAATTTCTATCTTTAGCCAAATGACTCCAAAATGACCTACGGACCTCTGAATTCACTTCCGACCGCAGTCCTAACACCAGAATCACCATATGGAGCTATTCCCACACTCAGGATCCCAAGCAGACACTGATAACACTGAAATGTACTTGAACCTAAACTTATGAAATTCTTCCAAAAATGCTAACTTCCATAATATGAGCTGAAACGTTCATGGTTCTTCCAAAACTTGATCCGGACATACGGCCAAGTCCAAAATTATCATAAGAACCTACTAGAACCTTTGAATCCTGATTTCGAGGTCGTTTGTTCAAAATTTAATATTTGTCAATTCTTTCAACTTAAAGCTTCGGAAATTAGAATTCTCTTTCTAATTCAACTCCGAACTTCTCAAAATTTAATTCCGACCATGCATATAAGTCATAGTACCTTAAGTGAAGTTGTTCATGGCCTCACACTTCTGAACGACGCACTAGAGCTCAAAATGACCGATCGGGTCATCACTTCTCTCCCACTTAAACATACGTTCGTCCTCGAACGTGCTAAGGACTGCGCTGGAGTTGAACGAAATCACTGTTAAACACCTTGTGCACCTATTCGTACTACTACAACCCATTTGAGCATATTAGCTCGATCAATTCTGAAGATATTCCCTTTTATTCAAGAAAATAAGCTTAGAGCCCAATTCCAACATCCGAAAGGCCTGCTTCGAATATATGAACACAGTATCAATCACTACACGAGGCACAAAAACATTACTGCATACCTTTTCTAATTCTTACCATGCACCACATCATTCACAGGACAATGATAACATTCTCTGATCATAATAACCAACATTACCTGAATTTGATGCTCACAACGCACCTCAATATATATATAAGACTTGTTCCAACTATCACAATATCGCCATAACATAATAGATATGTAAAAATTCATAAACAAGTCAAAAAATCATTGAGGCTACACTCCTAAAAAGAACATTACTTCATTCTAAACCAAATAATGTTCTTTGCTCTTTAATATACTTCATAAGATCCGATTGCACTGAACCTAGATCCAATAACCTTATCTTACCAAGTACAAACTGCTCAGGCAACAAGCCACCCCAGATATGACCAAAAGTCAGAATTGATGCCACAATGTGCCAATATGCTACCAACTCGAATGTGATACATAAGAATGACGAGCTCTGGAAGGGACTACTATACTTACTTAGCTAATATCAACTTTCGTCACAAAATAGGAAACAGAACACACATAATAGAATATATAAGGGACTGTAATTATCATCATACTATTGCAGCGTGCAATCCAATCCGCACATAGAACTCACATAAGGAGATACGTATCGAGCTAATTTCTCATTACAAAAAAATACTGAATATCGGTCACAAGCACGCTAAGTGCATAACACCATCCCTGAGGGGACATATAGCGCAATAAGCTAACAAACTCAAGCACAACTGAGGTGCGATATATGTTTTAAAACTAGAGGAGCTATCCTACTCACATAACACCATCGCTACACGGAACCTCAATACCTAAGAAACTTATCGAGCTATTCACAACTCACACGACATAATATAGCATTACATGAAATAGACGATGGCAAAATAACACCCCACATCTGAATACTCCTCCATAAGGAGCACGATGTTGAAATGAACCCATTCGGCCTGATATAAGGTTCATATTCATACTTAAATCCATTCACATACCTCAAACTGATTCTAATCGTACCGAACTAGGTCCATAATCTTTCTTGGGTCCATAATAAACCCCCTTCTTCCCATGATACACAAGAATAACCATCATAACTGGAGTAATCCTCCATAGTCCACAACCCAATAAATTGAGTTCCCTCCAGGAATTAACTCTCAGATTAATGATATCACCACAATATTCATACTTGGTTTAATTCTTTAATCAATCAAGTGATTGCATGCCATACTTATACAACATTCCCGTTGGGAATGCTCCCACAACCTTCCCGCAGAAGCATTCCCCACGTGAAGGTTGTATAATGATGGCATGCAGTCACTTGACTGATTGATTAAACCAAGTATGAAGATTGTGGTAATATCGTTAATTTGAGATCTAATGCTTGGAGGGCACTCGATTTATTGGGTTGTGGACTGTGGAGGTTTACTACAGTTATGATGGTTATTCTTGTGTGTAATGGGAAAAGAGAAAGATTATCGACCTAGTTCGGTACGATTAGATTTGGTTTGAGGTCTGTGAATGGATTTAAGTATGAATATGAACCTAATATCAGGCCGAATGGGTTCATTTTAGCGTAGCAACTCCTTATAGAGAAGTATTCAGATGTGGGGTGTTATTTCATCGTCGGCTATTTCATGTAATGCTATATTGTGCCGTGTGAGTTGTGAAAGGCTCGATAATTTTCTTATGTATTGAGGTTTCGCATAGATATGGTGTTATGTGAGAAGGATGTCTCTTTTGGTTTCAGAATATATATCGCACCTCAGTTGTGCTTGAGTTTGTTATCTTATGGATCTATATATCCCCTCAGGAATGATATTATGCATTTGCGTGCTTGTGATTGATATTCAGTATTTTGTCAATTTAGCTCGATATGTATCTCCTTATGTATGTTTTGTGTGCGGATCAAGTTGCACATCACAATAGTATGATGATAATTATAGTCCTTTAGATATTCTATTCTGTGTGTTTTTCTCATTTTCTAAAGAAATTTCATATTACCGGCATGAGCAAAGTAGTCCCTTCCAGAGCTTATCTTTCTTATGCATCACGTTCGAATTGGTAGCCTATTGGCACATTATGGCATCATATGAGACTTTTGGCCATGTTTGGGGTGGCTTGTTGGCTGAGCAGTTTGCACTGGATAAGATAAGGTTATTGGATCTATGATCAGTGCAATCGAATTTTATGAAGTATATTAATGAGCAAAGAACATTATTTGGTTTGGAATGAAGTAATGTTCTTGTCAGGAGTGTAGCCTCAATGATTTGTTGACTTGGCAATTGGTTATGAAATTTTACACATCTCTTCTGTCGTGATGGTATTGCGAGAGTTGGAACAAGACTTATATATATATTGAGGTGCGTTGTGAGCATTAGATTCGGGGAATATTGGTTATTATGATTAAAGAATGTTATTATGGTCCTGTGAATGATGTGGTGCATGGTGAGAATTCAGAAAAGGTATGCAGTCATGTTCTGATACCTCATGTAGTGATTGATACGGTGTTGATATATTGGAAGCAGGCCTGGCTGAGAATTTCAGATGTTGGGATTGGGCTCTAAGCTTATTTGCTTGAATAAAAGGGAATATCTTCAGAATTGATCGAGCTAATGTGCTCAACTGGGTTGTAGTAGCACGAATAGGTGTACGAGTTGTTAAACAGTGATTTCGGACAACTCCATCACAGTTCTTAGAACATTCGAGGACGAACATATGTTTAAGTGGGAGAGAATGTATTGATCTGATCGGTCGTTTTGATTTCTAGCACGTCCTTCAGTAGTTTGAGGCAATGAGTAGCTTTACTTAAGGTATTATGACTTGTACGCATGGTCGGAATTGAATTTCGGAAAGTTCGGATTTGAATTGGAAAGATAATTCTCATTTCGGAAGCTTTAAGTTGAAAGAATTAACTAATATTAGATTTTTGCATAAATTACCTCAGAATTGGGATTCGAAGGTCCCATCAGGTTTGTATGATGATTTTGGACTTAGGCGTATGTCCGGATCGGGTTTTAGAAGATCCAGAAATGTTTCAACACATATTGTGGAAGTTAGCAATTTGGGAAGAACTTCATAAGTTTGGGTTGAAGTATATTTTAGTGTTATCAATGTCTATTTGGGATCCCGAGTGTGGGAATAGCTCCGTATGGTGATTCTGGTATTGGGAGTGCGATCGGAAGTGAATTCGGAGGTCCGTGGGTCATTTTAGCATCATTTGGCTAAAGATAGAAATTTAAAGGTTTTTGAGGACTTTGACTGAAAGTGGAATATTTAATATCAGGGTCAGAATCCAATTCCTAAAGTTGCAGTAGATCTGTAATGTCGAATGTGACTTGTGTGCAAAATTTGAGATCAATCAGACGTGATTTGTTGGGTTTCGGCATCGAATGTTGAAGTTTGAAATCCTAAAGTTCATTATGCTTGGATTGGAGGGCGATCCATGGTTTAAGCATTATTTGATGTGATTTGAGGCCACAAGAAATTTCATGTTATGTTATAGGACTGGTTGGTGTGATTTGACAGGGTCTTGAGGGCCTTGGGTGGATTCCGGGTGGTTATCAGATTGATTTGGAGTTGGGAAGAAGAGCTGAAGCCTGCTATCATCTGGTGTAACTGCCCTATGAGGTCTTTTCTGCAGGTGCGGAGCCGCAGAAGCGGCCAAAGGGGCGCAAATGTGGCTGAGAAGGGAGAAGGCAGGGATCGCAGATGCTATCGTGCTGCCATAGAAGCGGGACCGTACCTGCAGAAGTAGAATCGCATAAGCAGAAGGGGGCATGGTGAAGGACCGCAGTGCGGTAGTTGGGCCGCACATGCGGAACCGTAGAAGTAGTCAAGTGACCGCATGTGCGGAAGTGCTGGAGGCAGTAAGTTCTTCAAAGATCGGGATTTCTCCCATTATCCTTCATTTTTCTTCTTGGTTGGGCAATTTTGGAGCCTTTGGAGAGGGGGATTTCATCATCAAACAGGAGGTAAGTTAATTCCACCCCTTGTGAGTTAAATACATGGTATTATTATGGATTAAAGTATGGAAATTGGTAGAAACTTGGGGGTTTGAGGGAAAACATTGAAAATTCGTATTCTTGGATTTTGACCACGATTTTGGACATGAAATTGAGAGTAAATTATACATTTGATTTCGAGAGGTTATGGGTAAACTTTATCTTCGAAATTTTTTGAAATCCGAGCACATGGTCCTGAGGGTGCTTTTGTCAACTTTTCGATTGGGGTTAAGAATTGTTATAAATTGGAGCATTAGGAGTAATTGAGCTTATATTAATGGATTTTCATAATTATTTTCTAGTTTTAGAGAATTGTGCATCGATTCGAGTCTTCAGAAGGGCGTGGAATGCCGGTTATGGTACTTCAGAGTGAGGCGAGTCTCCTCTCTAAACTTGTAAGAGGGAATTATCCATATAGGTGAGTTAATTGGTTATGTGCTCCTATTTGTGGGGCCTACGTATGCATGAGGTGACGAGAGTCCGTACGTAGCTACTATAATGCTTAAGTCCGGGTAGTTTAGGTCCCAAAAGTATGCTTTACTTGTAATATTTGCAACTGTGCTGATAAATTTAAAATGCTTAAAACATATCGAACGTGTAAATGGTTTTTAAAAGGCTAGATATCATTTCTGGACTTTTAAAAAATAAACTTACCTTTTCCTGAATATTTGCTCTTTGATGAATTATTGATTTGACAGTTTAAAAGTGGTTATCTATTGTGGAACGGGCCGAACACCTCGGTAAATTAAATAAATGCATCTATGGTTCCCGTCATTTGACACTCTGGTAGTGCACAGTTTATATATTGTTGGATCAAACCGTACGACCTCGAGATGATTTGCGCATGCATGCATTGCTTGCCTTGAAATCTATAGAAGTTGATATTGTCATTCCCTGGCTTGCGAATAAATGTATAATTGATGAAAATGAACTTTGGAAACTTCCCTATGAATGAAAGAATTGTTTACTTACTTCATTCTGTTGAGTTACAACCATATTTTACAATATCCCCTGATTTTATTATTTTATTGTGTATTATTGTTGGACCACTAGTAAGTATCGAAGTCGACTTCTCGTCTCAACTTCTTCGAGATTAGATGTGATACTTGCTGAGTACACGTTGTTTTTCGTACTCATGCTACACTTGTTGTGAATTTTTGTTGCATAGGTATATGCATTTCTAGTGGTCCACTGGGCGTAGAGGCATGGTTGATACGCAGACTTAGGTGAGCTGCACTTCTCGAGACGATCCGCAACCAGCAGAGTCTCTTTCAGATTACTATATTTACTTTCTGTCCAATTTGTATTCCGGACGGTTGTTGTATTATATTGCTTCCTAGAGATAACTCATGCACTTGTGACACCAGGTTCTGAGATGGTTATGGGACTGTTCAATATTAAATTTGTTAAAGACATAATTTTAATTCAGTGAATTTTATTATTTATTGTTTAATGTATGAGAGAAATAATTTCAGAAATATTTAAAATAAGAAATTACTAGTTATGTGGTGTTGGCTTGCCTGACAGTAGTGTATGATGCCATCACGACCCTTAATGGATTTTAGGTCGTGACATATGCCTTCTCGTCCTTCCATGCCATCTTCACAGTCATCTGCCTTTTTCAAAGTCCCTCCCCCGTCTAGCTCGCTTCAGTATTATTCCATACCTTCTCATGGTGGCTCAACTTAGACCACCATTAAGTTAATACCCATGCCTATTTTCCAGCTTCTTCCACGTGTGATCTTGCTAGTTAGTTCGGTGGCTCACCAGCGATTGCATACCCGAGCCATTGTAGTAGCCCGCTGGTGGTTTATCTTTTGTGCCTGATACATCGCTCACTCAGTTATCATCTCCAATATCATCCACTCCAAGTATATCTAACTAGGATATTTCAGGCTCTCATACAGCTACATCCCTATATACCAGTACTTCTATAATTGCTGGTACCGTGAGACAGTGTACTGGAGGGACCGTACAATACGATTGTCTTCATCGGCGGATTATCGTTCCCCATGGCGACAGATGAGTTTTTCTTTAATTTCCTTTTAAAAACTTTCAATTAAATTTTGCATATAATTAATTTAATGACATTTTATATGTTAAACTAAATGAAGGTTTTTTTCCCTCCTTTCAGGCTGCGCATATGGTAATGGAATCTATGAATCCATTTTATGATGACCCTTGGAATTCTTTGAGACATATACCGTACCAGATCAGAATGAATATTTGACAACAATTTCAGGTAAGAATAAATTAATTTTTGTTAATACTTATCCTCATTTTTCTAATATTATTTATTCAATTTTGCAGGTTAGGTGCGTATAGCAGCTAACACTTGAAAATCTGGTGAATGATAGCTTCGAGAGAGAGCACAAAAGCTAATAACAAATTCATATCATGTTTTCAGAAAAGGTGGCAACAAGACTACTTGGATACGTGAATATCTCTGGAATCAGTTCTTGGCAAAGTTGAACACCCCTAAGTGGAAGAAGAAGAGTGAACAAGTAAAGTTAAACAGAGTTTCTACTGAGGGTGGAGAATTGCATACCTGAGGTTTTATTAGTTTTGAAGCCCGTCGTTTGAGAATGGTAATTTTATTATAAAATATTCTTAGTTTTACAAGTATGCAAGTTGAACACACACACACACACACACACACACACACACACACATATATATATATATATATATATATATATATATATATATATATATATATATATATTAAGTCTTAATTTTCAGGAAAAGGAACATGGTAGAGATGTGAATTATGTTGAGGTCTTTGCGGAGACCAACAAGAAGAAGAAGAAGAAGAAGGACAACACAAGAGAAGGATAGATCAACCTCGTGCTTTAGAGACATTTGTATAATCCAAACACTAACACTATATTATTTTTCCAAGTTGATTTATTTTATTTATATGACGTGTATTATTTTTATGTCAGGACAAGTATAATATTAATCTTGATGCATTGCGACAAACTCAGCCTAGCCTAGAGTATATGACTGCAATTTAGACAAGCGACCGATAGCGTAAATAAAGGTATAAATATTATGTTATTATCTGTTTAGATATTAATTTGAAAGTTGCTTGTTAGTTTTCTTACTTCTTTTACATTATTTTCTTTAATTCTTGTGAAATAATAAATAAAGGTCAAGTCTATAGGATTGGAGTAAAACCATTCTCCAGTCATCCACTAGCAATATTATTCCCCGGAGCATCAGTTTCACATGAGACATGGAAGTTATGCGTCAAAAAGTGGATCAAATGTCGCAACAATTTCAAGCAACTCCGAGTTTTATCCAAAAATTGTTAAAAAAGAAATGCAAGAAATCAGTTGCAATGGAATTTGAGTCTTACTTTGAGGAGGAGAATGAATCTGAACAGGCTATTTGAATGTTTTGTAATGATCCGACCGGTTGTTTTGAGACCTAACGCATCGTTGGGCAGTCTGAGGCCATGAGCAGCTTCATTTCGGGTGTTATGACTTGTACGTGTGGTCGGAATTAAATTTTGGGAAGTTCGGAGTTGATTTGGGAAGTGAATTCTTATTTCAGGAGCATAAAGTTGAAAGAATGAACTAGGATTGGAATTTTGAGTAAACGACTTCAAAATTAGGATCTAAAGGTTCCAGCAAGTTTGTATGATGATTTCGAACTTGGGCATATGCCCGGTTCGGGTTTTGGATAACCCGGGAGTGTTTTGGCGCCTATTGAGGAAGTTAGCATTTTAGAAGAAATTTCATAAGTTTGGCTTGAAGTGCATTTCAGTGTTATCGATGTATGTTTGGGATTATGAGTCTGGGAGCAGCTCTGTATGGTGATTATGGAATTGGGAGCGTGATTGGAAGTGAGTTCGGAGGTCCGTAGGTCATTTGAAGTCATTTGGCTAAAGATAGAAAATCGAAGGTTTTGAGAAGTTTGACCGGAAGTAGTCTTTTTGATATTGGGGTCAGAATCTGATTTCGAAAGTTAGAGTAGGTCTGTAATGTCGAATATGACTTGTGCGCAAAATTTTAGTTCAATCGGACGTGATTTGATAGGTTTAAACATCGAAAATAGAAGTTTGAAGTACTAAAGTTCATAAAGATTGAATTAGGGTGTAATTCGTGATTTTTGTGTTGTTTGATGTGATTTGAGGCCTCGAGCGAGTCTGTAATATGTTTTGGGACTGGTTGGTATGATTGGTTGGTGTCCCGGGGGCCTCGGGTGGATTCTAGGTGATTAACGGATGAAATTTGGAATTTAAAATAGCTGAAGGTTCTAGTTTCTGGTATAACCGCTTCTGCCGAGGGTTTACCGCAGAAAAGGCCCCGTAGGAGCGAGGAAGGGAATCGCAGAAGCGGTTAGAGGTGAAATGAGCTGGGACTGCAGATGCAAAATTTTTGTCGTACATGCGGGACCGCATCTGCGGAGAGGTGGTCGGAGAAGCGGAAGAGGCATCTTGGAGAGGACCGCAGATGCGGTCAGAGTTCTGCAGAAGCGGGACCGCATCTGCGGGAGGCACGTCGCAGAAGCGAAAAGGGGGTGGACCAGGGGAGACCGCAGATGCGGCATTTCAACCGCACCTGCGGAACCACAGAAGCGGTCAATGAACCGCAGGTGCAGAAATAGCTGGAGGCAGAAAGTTGTTTTAAACTCGAGGTTCGGTCATTCTTCTCCCATTTTTCACTTGGCTTGGGCAATTTTGGGGAGCTTCAAGAGGGGATTTTCATCATCAACGACAATGTAAGATATCCCAACCTCTTATGAGTTAAATACATCAATTATATATGGATTTAAGCATGAATTGTGTAGAAAAACTTGGGGTTTTAGGGGAAAAACCTAGAAATTATATTCTTGAAATTTAACCACGATATTGAGTATGGAATTTAGTAAAAATTATATATTTGAGTTCCTAAGGTCATGGAAAATGTTTATCTTCGAAATTTTTTGGATTCCGGGCATGTGGGCCCGAGGGCGTTTTTTGTCAACTTTTCGATCGGAGGTAGGAATTGCCATAAATTAGATTGTAATGAATAATTGAGCACATATTAATGGATTTGCTTAACTATTGGCTAGTTTTGGAGCGTGGTGCATCAAGTAGAGTCTTCGAAAGGGCGCGGAATGTCGGTTATGGATCAAAGCGAGGTGAGTCCACTTTCTAACCTTGTAAGAGGGAATTGTCCCAATAGGTAAAATAATTGATCATGTGCTCCTATTTGCGAGTGCTACGTACACACGAGCTGACGAGAGTACGTGCGTAGCTACTATTATGCTATTTTTCGGGTAGTTAGGACCCAAAAGCATGTTATATTTGTATTATTTATGAACCCATTGATAGCTTGACTTGCTTAAATCACATTGAATTAGTAAGTGAATTTCTAAAATAATTAAACTTCATTTATTAAAAATTGTTAAAGGATAATTTGTTTTATTTGGATAAATATTCCCCGATAAGTTCTTAATTGACTGATTGAGCTTGTATCTCTATGTGTACTTGCGTCGCATGCATGATTCGCGAGCAGGGTATGTGTTTATTTATGGAACGGGACGAACGCCGTGGCAGATAAAATAGATGTATCTATAGGTGCGTCGTCGACCCTCGACAAGTGCACGGTTTATTTCTGTTGGATCGGGCCGTCGCCTCGGCATGATTTTCCTATGATATATATATTGTTTCCTGAGAATTTTAAATGTTGACATTGCCTTTCATGGCTTGATACGAATCGATAAGATAACGAAAAGTAAAATCTTGGAACCTCCTTATTATTTGAGAAGGTGTTACCTGTTTTCTTGCTTTATGTTATAATTGCTAGATAAATCCATGTTTTCCTAACATCTTCACCATATTATTATTGGACCACCAGTAAGTGTCGAAGTTGACCATCTCGTCTCTACTTCTTTGAGATTAGACGGCATACTCACTGAGTACACATTGTGTTTGTGCTCATACTACACTTCTGTGCATTTTTATTGCATAGATATATGTAGACCTAGTGGCACACTGGGCGTAGCAGCGTGGATGATTCTAGAACTAGGTGAGTTGCATTATTCGAGGCGACACGCAACTTGTATAGTCCCTTTCAGCATATTGCATTTGTTTCATGTCCACTATATTTCGGACGAATGTTGTATTTTATTTCCTTATCAGTAGATGCTCATGCACTTGTGACATCGGGTTCTGGGAGGATTTTTGGATTATTCAGTATTAAGTATTTTATCGACTTTATGTTCATTTTTGTAAAATTTTTATTGTTTAATATTCAACATATAAGAAAAAACATTTCCGCAACTACTAAAACTGTAATTTAATTATGCATTCTTGGTTGGCTTGCCTGACAGCGATGTCCGGCGCCACCACGACCCTTAGTGAATTTTGGGTCGTGATAACATGGTATCGGAGCACTAGGTTTCTAGGGTCTCATGAGTCATGAGCAAGTCTAGTAGAGTCTCGCAGATCGGTACGGAGACATTTGTACTTATCCTCGGGAGGCTGCAGGACTGTTAGGAGTACTTCCCTTCTTGATTCCTTATCGTGCAATTTGATTCATGTGAGGCTTATGCCTTTGTTCCTTCCTACTCAATCTTACGCGCCGCAAAGTGCATGTTATAAATTGAGAATTAAAGAATCATAATGGTACTACAGATGTGGTGCGGGATGTTTCTCCCGATGTAGTTGATTGGGTTATTATCGTCACCTTATAGAAGGATATTTTAATGTTTCAGCTCAGTAACAATACTTCTGAGGGCTTTGGGGTTGGACACAAGTTTCCATCATGCCTGTGACTAACTATTCCGCAGTAGTGATATGATGGTAGGATGTTTTGCCCACGTGTCGGGGCAGTGAATGACTTGAAGGATGGTTTACTCAGTACATAATCAAGAGTTCCGGTATTTTATTCCCAGGAGAAGAAAGACAATCGAACTAAGGATGGTTAGATGTAGGCTAGTGGAAGTAATGAGGCTTGGTATTTGCAAGCGTTATAGAGTTTTCTTCTATGATGGGATGTCGTTGTCCTAATTGAATATGCTAAGTTTGTGGGTTTTATGACCTTCTACAAGTCGCCTTTGGGCAAGATATTGTGAAATAGTGTTGGAGATACCACTGTCAGATATCGCAAGGTGCGGTGCTTTAGGATTGAATCAGTATTTCTAATGTCGTCGGTATGAGAAAGATGATCTTCCAAAAGGCGTAAAGTTAGCAGCAACCGTGGGTTCAAGTGCCACGAAGATAGACTTTATTCAAGGCAGCAGTTGGACAGCAAAGGATGAGGAAAGACATGTAGGGAGTGTCAGGCGGTGACTAAAATTTCTAGAAGACCGAGTATAAGAGGCCAAGGGTCGAGTAATCGATTAAGGGGATGAGTTCCGCCAAAGTGGGAGAGTGGTAGAGTCACATATGTGCTTTGTAGTGGGATGACCACCTACCTTAAGGAGAGTTTGGAATGATTTGGGATTTTAGTGGCTGGCGATTGAAGCCTAAAGAATTAATTAGAAGTATGGTCTTTCATATGGCAGGAGATTTGATATAACAGGACAGAGCTTCTTGAATGAAGAAGGATACAACATAAATTTGAATTGGAAGAATATTGCCGCACATTTAATTGATGTCCATGAGGGGTGAATGGACTTGTGCAGCTGGAGAGTGAGCTCAGACTCAATATGGGTTATTGATGTCGTAGTGATTGTACCCCGTGCAACAGCATTGGAAGATGCCGAGGAGTGATTTCTACAGGTGGGTGATTCCTGTGAGCAGGTTAGCGGTCGCGTGGTTGGCGAGGTTTTTGCGAAGAATTCTACAGGTTATACAACAAAGGGATTTGTTGGGTGAATGTTGTTAACGATTCAGAGTTAAAAAAATGGGGTTTCTACAGTAAGATATCATGAATGCTGGCGATTGATTGAGCAAGTTTATGTCAATAAGAGTTAAGGAATTTCGATGAGTTCCAGATTTGTGAAATAATGGCTTCATGCTAAGTGGAACAGTCCCACCGCTTATGACTGGGTTGCATGGTTAGCTACTTGTGAGGTTTCTGGGTATTAGCATCTCGATGGGCCATTTCAGCTACGGGAAAAGACCATAATTGGTAACTTGAGCAAAGAAATTATTAAAAGTGGGCTATCATTGGCCTTATTGGCTCATGCTCAAACTTGGGGAAGGATTCAGGATTGTGCTTTGTAAAGATGCGGGTTACCAGGGAAGTGATTCTGCCAGGTGCTTCACTACTGGGGCATCCATGTGCTAGAATATTTATGGAATTGATTCTATTCGGGGCCAAGTCAGAGCGGGTGGCTCTCAACAGCGGTCCTAGTAAAATTCAAAAGATAATCTGTGGTACCTAATGATTTCGAGCCTATAAGTACAGTTAAGAATCAAGCTTTGTAGCAGCTTATGAGAAGGTGCCCAGAATGTTCTATGATATTTTAACTTACGGTATAACATTTGAGAGATATAAAACAGTTCGTGGGATTTGAGACAGCATGGTCTCGTGATTCAAGGTCACTCGAGATGAGTGCAGATGGAGTATGTTATGTGTTGGACGGAATTAGTATTATTTCTAAGGCAATCAGGGTGAATCGAAAGAAGATAGTTTGGTTAGCTATAATTTAGTTGGCATGTTGGTGGTAGAGATCAGCTCTTTCAACGTGATTAAGTTATGCAAGTGATATGTGGAAGTGCGTATGAGGCTTGTCAGCTGCCATAATTGATATTATTTTGAAGCATTCTACTATTATGGCTTGTTATGTGGAAGTGGATTCCGGAAGGGCTATGGTGCCTTAGACCACTACTTAAAAATTTGTGTATTTCCACAGTTATAAGAATTTGCCTGTGTGTTGCTATGTATCTCCTGAAGTGAGTTCAGTGAAAAGCTTTTATGTGATGAAGTGTTGACCTATTAGCAGTTTTGGGTTATGATAAGGGTCATGTTCTATCGTACATTAGCATGTTGGATGTAGTGACTAGTATGGGATTTGACGTGAAAAAAATCAAGGTTGCAGTTCGGTGCTGGCAAGGATATCACGAGCTCGGATGAGCACGAAAGGAGTTTCGATGTTTAAAGTAAGTGGTATTGTCATCAGCGTCGCCTGAGATCGGTGTTTTGTGAAAAAGACTTTGAATCCTGGTTAGGGATTCTTGATCATTTTTCAGCATTAGTGCGGCCGGTGGTTTGGATGTGTGGACCTGTTATGTGTTTCAGAAGGTTGTGGGAGCGATTCCCAGAGGAAGATACTATAAGTGTGGCATGTAGTCACTTGATTGATTGAAGAAGCTAAACCAAGTATGAAGATTTGTGATATATCGATAAGTTGAGGATATATGCCTGGAGGGCACTCAGTTACTGAGTTGTGGACTGTGGATGAGTACTCCGGTTATGATGGTTGTCCTTGTGTGTTATGAGAAGAGGGAAATTAGTATGGACCTTTGAAAGGTTATTGGCTTAGTTTGATATGATCAGGATCGACTTGAGGTCGGTGGATGGATTTAAATATGAATTTGGGCTCTATGTTAGGCCAGTTGTGTTCATTTCAGTAATGCGCTCCTTATGGAGTATTCAGGGTGTTATTTCGTTGTTAGGTATTTCATGTAGTAATGCATTGCACCGTGTGAGTTGTGAGATGGCTTGAGGAATGTTGAGGATCCGTGTATAAATAATGTATTATGAGCTAGATGGCTCTTGAGATTCAGATTGTATATCGCACCTCAGTTATGCTTGAGTTTTGCACCTTATGGAGCTATATGTTCCCTCAGGGATGTTATTATGCATTTAGCATGCTTATGACTGATATTCGGTATTATTTTGTAATGAGAAAATTTGGCTCGATGTGCATCTCCTTATGTGAGATCTATGTGTTGATCGGGTTGCATGCCGCAACAATGTGATGTTGATTATAGTTTTCTATATGTTATTTTGTATGCCTTGCTTCCTGTTTTCTAAGGAAAGTTCGTATTAGTGCGTGAGTTATGTAATTCCTTCTGGAGTTTGTTTTACTTTTGTATCGCGTTCGAATTGGTAGCCTATTGGCCCGTTGTGGCATCAGATGAGACTTCTGATTATGTCCGGAGTGGCTTATTGCCTGAGAAGTTCATACTGGGTAAGACGCGATCATTGGATTAAGAACAGTGCAATATAACTATATGAAGTATATTATGGGGCTAAGACCATTATTTGGTTCAGAATGAGATAATGGTTCTTTTCAGGAGTACAGACCAAATGATTTGTTGGTTCGGCAGTCGGTTATGAATTTCTACACATCGCTTCTGTCTTGGAGGTATTGTAAGAATTAGAGCAAGACCAATGTAGGTCGTGGGGTGAAATGAGAGCATCAGATTCGTGGAATTT
The DNA here is from genome assembly GCA_026770625.1 of Nicotiana glauca. NCBI lineage: Eukaryota > Viridiplantae > Streptophyta > Magnoliopsida > Solanales > Solanaceae > Nicotiana > Nicotiana glauca. The sequence continues at coordinate 180,013 of MU686395.1, forward strand.
CCATTAATTTGATCAGCAGATGTTATTGTGGTTCTGTGAGTAAAGTGGTGCAAGTTGTGAATTGAGCTAAGGTATGGAGTCGTGTTTGGGGCTGCGTGTAGTTATTGATACGGGGAGCGTATGTTGGAAAAAGGTCGGGAATAGAATTTCGGATGTTAGAATTAGGATCTAACGCTCATTTTCTTGAATAAAGGGAATATCTTAAGAATTGATCGAGATAATGTGCTCAACTAAGTTTTGGTAGCATGGGAAGGTGCATGAGGTGTTAAACAGTGATTTCAGACCACTTCAGTATAGTTCTCAGCATGTTCGAGGACGAACGTATGTTTAAGTCAGAGAGAATCTAACGACCCGACCGGTCGTTTTGAGCCCTAATGCATTGTTCAGAAGTGTGAGGCCATGAGCAGCTTCATTTCGAGTGTTATTAATTGTACACATGGTCAGAATTGAATTTCGGGAAGTTCGGAGTTGATTTGGGAAGAGACTTATTATTTTAGGAGCTTAAAGTTGAAAGAATGAACTAGGATTGGAATTTTGAGTAAACGACCTCAGAATCGGGATCTGAAGGTTCCAGTAGGTTAGTATGATAATTTTAGACTTGGGCGTATTCCCGGTTCGGGTTTTGGATAACCGGGAAATGTTTTGGTGCCTATTGAGGAAGTTAGCATTTTAGAAGAAATTTCATAAGTTTGGCTTGAAGTGCATTTAAGTGTTATTGATGTCCATTTGGGATTCCACGTCTGGGAGCAGCTCCATATGGTGATTATGGAGTTGGGTGCGTGATCGGAAGTGAATTCGAAGGTCCGTAGGTCATTTTGAAGTCATTTGGCTAAAGATAGAAAATCGAAGGTTTTGAGAAGTTTGACTGTAAGTGGACTTTTTGATATCGGGGTCGGAATCTGATTTCGAAAGTTGGAGTAGGTCCGTGATGTCGAATATGACTTGTGCGCAAAATTTGAGGTCAATCGGACATGATTTGATAGGTTTAAACATCGGAAATAGAAGTTTGAAGTTCTAAAGTTCATAAAGCATGAATTGGGGTGTAATTCGTGATTTTCGGGATGTTTGATATGATTTGAGGCCTTGAGCAAGTCCGTAATGTGTTTTGGGACTGGTTGGTATGATTGGTTGCGGTCCCGGGGCCTCAAGTGGATTCCGGGTGATTAATGGATCGAAATTTGAAATTTAAAATAGTTATAGGTTCTGGTTTCTGGTATAACAGCTTTTGCGGAGGGTTCACCGCAGAAGCGGCCCCGTAGGAGCGAGGAAGGGAACCGCCGAAGCGGTTAGAGGTAAAATGAGCTGGGGCTGCAAATGCGGTATTTTTGCCGTAGATGCGGGAACGTATCTGCGGAGAGGTGGTCGCAGAAGCGGAAGAGGGCATCTCGGAGAGGACCGCAGATGCGGTAAGAGTTCCGTAGAAGCGGGACCGCATCTGCGGGAGGCACCTCGCAGAAGCGAAAAGGGGGTGGACCAGGGGAGACTGCAGATGTGGCATTTCAACAGCACCTGAGGAACCGCAGAAGTAGTCAATGAACCGCATGTGCAGAAATAGCTGGAGGCAGAAGGTAGCTTTAAACTCGGGGTTTGGTCATTCTTCTCCCATTTTTCACTTGGCATGGGCGATTTTGGGGAGCTTCAAGAGGGGATTTTCGTCATCAACGACAAGGTAAGATATCCCCACCTATTATGAGTTAAATACATCAACTATCTATGGATTTAAGCATGAATTGTGTAGAAAAACTTGGGGTTTGAGGGAAAAACCTAGAAACTATATTCTTGGAATTTAACCAAGATATTGAGTATGGAATTTAGTGAAAATTATATATTTGAGTTCCTAAGGTCATGGGTAATCTTTATCTTCGAAAATTTTTAGATTCAGGGCACGTGGGCCCGAGGGCATTTTGGTCAACTTTTTGTTCGGAGGTAGGAATTGCTATAAATTAGATTGTAATGAATAATTGAGCATATATGAATGGATTTGCGTAACCGTTGGCTAGTTTTGGAGCATGGTGCATCAAGTAGAGTCTTCGGAAGAGCGTGGAATGCCGGTTATGGATCTTCGAAGCAAGGTGAGTCTCCTTTCTAACCTTGTAAGAGGGAATTGTCCCCATAGGTGAAATAATTGATTATGTGCTCCTATTTGCGGGGGTTACGTACGCACGAGGCGACGAGAGTTCGTGCGTAGCTACTACTATGCTATTGTCTGGGTAGTTAGGACCCAAAAACATGTTATATTTGGAATATTTATAAACCCATTGATAGCTTAAATTGCTTAAATCACATTGAATAAGTAAGTGATAAATATTCCCCGATAAATTAAACTTCATTTCTTAAAAATTGTCAAAGGAGAATTTGTTTTATTTGGATAAATATTCCCCGATAAATTCATAATTGACTGATTGAGCATGTATCTCAACGTGTACCTGTGTCACATGCATGATTCGCGAGCAGGGAATGTGCTTATTTATGGAATGGGCCGAACGCCTCGGCAGATTAAATAGATACATCTATAGGCGCGTCGTCGACCCTCGGCAAGTGCACAATTTATTTCTGTTGGATCAGGTTGTCGCCTCGACATGATTTGCGCATGATATATATATTGTTGCTTAATAATTTTAAATGTTGACATTGCCTTTCATGGCTTGATACGAATCGATAAGATAACAAAAAGTAAAATCTTGGAACCTCCTTATTATTTGAGAAGGTGTTACCTATTTTCTTGCTCTGTGTTATAATTTCTAGATAAATCAATGTTTTCCTAACATCTTTACCATATTATTAATAGACCACCAGTAAGTGTCAAAGTTGACCATCTCGTCTCTACTTCTGCGAGATTAGACGAGATACTCATTGAGTACACGTTATTTTCGTACTCATACTACAGTTCTGTGTATTTTTGTGGCACAGGTATATGTAGCCCTAGTGGCCTACTGGGCGTAGCAGCGCGGATGATTCTAGGAGTAGGTGAGTTGCATTATTCGAGGCAACCCACTGCTAGTATAGTCCCTTTCAGTATATTATTTTTATTTCCTGTCCACTGTATTTCGGTCGGATATTGTATTTTATTTCCTTATCAGTAGATGCTCATGCACTTGTGATACTAGGTTCTGGGAGGATTTTTGGATTATTCAGTATTAAGTCTTTTATCAACTTTATGTTCATTTTTGTAAAATTTTTATTGTTTAATATTCAATATAAGAAAAATGATTTCTGCAAATACTAAAACTGGAATTTAATTATGCAGTCTTGGTTGGCTTGCCTGACAGCGATGTCCGACGCCACCACGACCCTTAGTGGATTTTGTGTCGTGACAGTTTTAGAGTTGAAGTTAGAGTCATGTTTAATTTATGTTGATTGATAGTTGGTTATTTTATTAGTTCATTGAATTGTTGTAAATATTATTGTTCATTTTGTAGCAGATATTGGATTTTGGATTGTATAATAGGTTATGGTTATTGTTAGGTGTTTGGTTGGTTGTTTTATTTGGCAGGTGGTGTGATTAGAAATACAACATGATTCTATTTAAAAATGCCCAGATTTGCGACCGAATCAGACGCAAATTTCACTAGGAATTAACTAGATTTGCGACTGATTCAATCGCAAATTAAAAATTTCTTATAATATTTAATTAATATTTGTGATTGAATCAGTCGCAAATGTAGAATTACCGATATATTTAATTAATTAATAATCAATATTTACGACTGTTTCAATTTGAATAATTAATTAAACGTTAATTTTGTTTTTAATGTTCCGACGGAATTAATCAAAACTTTTTATTTATATTTATTTTTTTCACTCTGGTCAGCGACTGAATCATTCGCTAAATTTTTGATTGAATCCGTTGCAATGTTTCTACTAATTCAGTCACAAATATATTGCAACCACGTGTTTTCTGGCTGATACTTTTCAGTCGCAAATCGGTCGAAAAACATGATTTTTGACCAATTTGCGACTAATTTGACGGTCGCAAATTTGGTATTTTTTAGTAGTGAGAGTCACTTGGAGTAATTTGTTTCCTTGTAAAAGAAATTTCTTCAATCTTATTAAAGTATTTGTCTTTATGGTCAAAATCCATTTTGACACTTCTATTCAAACACTTAGATCAGGCAATGCCTTTGAACTTGGTTCAAGTTATAAGGTTGTTTCCTTCTTAGTTGAATCTGTCATCTTCCATCAAACCACTATACCTCACACTCCTCAGCAGAATGGGGTGATTGAAGAGAAATATAAACACCTCTTAGAAATTTTTAGGGCCTTACGTTTCAGTCCAAACTCCCTATCAAGTACTGGGGACACTATGTCTTAACAGCTATTATCTCATTAATAGGTTTCATTCCCCTATTATTCAGAACATATCTTCCTATAAGCAGTTGCATAGTCATCCTCTTATTTATAATAATTTGAGAACTTTTGGATGTTTGTGTTATGTCACTTTACATAAGATAAAAAGAGACAAGTTTGAACCTAGGGCTACTCCATGTGTCTTTCTTGGGTGTCCCTTGGGAAAGAAGACTTATAAACTTTTGAACTTAGACAATCCTAACATTTTCTTTTCTAAAGATATTACTTTTCATGAGCACATCTTTCCCTACCACTCTTTACTCCCTTTTTCTATCCCTCCTTCTTATTCAGTGTCTACCCCAACTCCTGCCTTCTTTAAAGATCCTCCATTTCCTGTTTCTACTCCTCCTTCTGACCATCCTCCTTTACCTTTCTTCCCTTCTCCTTCTCCTCCTCCTACTGAGGTACCTTTTTTTACTTCAGATTTTGTACCTTCTCCAGATCCTGCACCCCTCAGAAACTCCACTATAGTCACTAATCCTCCCACCTATCTTGAAGATTACATCTGCACTTTTGCCATTTTTGCTATGAACCTTAGAATTTTCAATCCTCCTTTGTCTTGTATGAACCTTAGCATTTTCAACAAGCTGCCCGTCACCCTGCATGGCAAGATATAATTCTCAAGGAATTTTAGGCGTGGATGGCAATCATACTTGGGATATTGTGCCTTTACCACTCTGCAAGAAGGTTATTCTTTGCAAATGGGTGGATAAAGCCAAACAGATAAGTGATGGGTCCATTGAAAGGTATAAATTCAGACTAGTAATCAGATGATTCCCAACAGGAAGGTATTGACTACATTAAAACTTTCAATCTTGTGGTCAAACTCACTACCATCAAATGTCTCCTAACCCTTGCTAGATGTCAATAATGAATTTTTTCATGATGACCTTCATGAAGAGGTCTGCATGAAGATGCTTTTGGGACTCACTGTCAGCACTACCTCTTCCGATCCTCCTTAGGCTTATAGATTGAGGAAAATATCTTTATGGTCTCAAGTCAGTAATTTGCCAAGCTTTCTTCTTCTCTTGTTTCCAGAGGGTATTCCACCGGCAAACATGACCCATCTCTGTTCTCCAAGGTGTCTGCCTCCTCCATTATTTTTGAGCAGTATATTAGATTACATTCTCTTGGATGGCAATGATTTTGATGAAATGGATACACTAAAATCATTTCTGGATCAGCAATTCAAAATAAATGATCTTGGTTTTGTGCACTAATTTATTTGCCTTAAGTTCACCAAATTTCCTCAAGGCTATGTTGTCAATTAGTACAAGTACACCAGGGATCTACTCCAAGAATTTCGTTATCTTGATCTTACTCCCTCTTTTTGATCATGCCAAACTCACTCCTGATGTTGGAGATCCCCTTCCTGATCCCTCATTGTATAGGAGGATCATAGGCAAGCTGAATTTTCTCCAACACACCAGGCCAGATAACTCCTTCTCCGTACAATATCTCAGCCAGTTCTTGGTATCTCCTAAAGTGCCTCACAAGTTGGCTGCTCTACATGTCTTTGCGTATCTTCTCAATGCTCCTTCTTAAGGTACTCTGCTCAATAACACAACTGATTTGTCATTACAGGCCTACTCTAATTCATATAGGGTTTCTTACCTCATATCCAAGAAATCTGTCACTAGGTATTATATTATTCTTGGGGGTTGTCCTATTTCTTGAAAATCCAAGAAGCAACGGACTGTTCATTCTGTACAGGCTGAATATCGACCCCTCAAGAAGGTTGTTGTTGAGGTTTCCTAGTTGGTTCATTTACTTTGTGACATGGGCCTGGTAATCTCTTCTTCTTTCCTTGTGTATTGTGACAGTCAGACTGCACTTCATATTGTGAAAGATCCTGTACTTCACGAGTGTACCAAACATATAAAGGTTGATTGTCATTATGTTCGTGATGTCCTTTCCACTGGTTTAATATCTCTTCAACATATCTCTTCTACTCACAAACTTGCTGATATTTTGACTAAAGCCTTGACAGGTGTCCCTCTTCATAGGCTGTATTCCAAGCTGGTTTACTCCCACCCTCCAACTTGGGGGGGGGGGGGGGGGGGGGGGAAGG
>MU686397.1:0-39155 GCA_026770625.1 Nicotiana glauca
TGCCACCTGCCCCTAAGATACGAAAAGATATCAACATGATGCTCTTAATTATCAAGGATATTTTTCCTAAAATAACTCATACCAGGATCTCAATTCTTTTACATAATTTGTGATTGCAGTTCACAAGTTATATATACCCAATCCTGAGAATCTGATTTTTAGCACCTATACATAACACAGTTTTGCTAATCATAAAAACCTATCAAATCTCAACTTATTTCCCATTTTTTATGATGACGAATATTATGCTTATGACCCAGATTTTATATCATGATTTTTGGGATGTTTAATGTACAAACACACACAAATAAAGTTCAACTATTGACAGACTAGAAATGAATCTTAAGACAGAGGTATAAGCATCCTTGTCATCTTTTCCTTTTCGTATTGTAGACATCGAAATTTTAATAGATCAAGTCAAATTCTAAATTAAAGATACTACGGGACTTTTGAAATTCTAGAAGTCTATTAGGGTTTCTTGGAGGTTACTCTACCCTAAACCCTAACTCACACCTATATAAAGGGATACATATTCCGCTGAAGACGTGTCTCAAAATTCCATAAACTCTTGAAATATTCACAAAGAGATCAAAATTTGTCCGGATACTTTTTGACAATCAAATAGTTCAAGAAGCTGGAGTTCAAATACATCCCCAGGAGGTCTGAATCATCCTACATTCGAGAAATACGCGACTTCAACCCTAGAATCACAAAGATAATCAGGAGAGAAGAATCAAGGGAGAAACAGAATTATACTCACAATTGATCCGTAAAAATATTTTTCTCTTATTTTGAGATTGCTGTTTTTTTTCATATGTTAAAAATTAGTTGCAAACAAATTGGTACGCCCAGTGGGACCAGTTCCGCCCTTCATCTCTTCCCCCTGTAAATCGAATACTCCAAATTTCAAAACCATTTGTTACAATGGTCGAGTACATCAAGTCTCGTCTGAAAGTTTTGGCAAGCCTATACCTCGACAAACCTTGAAATATGAGGCATTTGTAGACATTAAAATTTTAAGAGATCAAACTAAATCCTAAGTTAAAGATACTACGTGACTATTGAAATTATAGGAGTCTATTAGGGTTTCTTGGAGGTTATTCTACCCTAAACCCTAACTTACACCTATATAAAGGGATACATATGCCCTATCTCAAAATCCCATATATTCTTGGGATATTCACAAAGAGATCAAAATATGGTCGGATACTTCTTGGCAATCAAATAGTTCAAGAAGTCGGAGATCAAATACATCCCAGAAGGTCAGCATCATCCTACATTCGTGAAATACGCGGGTTCAACCCTCGAATCACGAATATAATCACGAGAGAAGAATCAAGGAAGAACTCAAAATTCACAACGTTCCCATTAAACTCAAAATTCACAAAGAATTCTCTTGAGGAAAAGACTCAAGGAACAACTGTGTTCATCCCCATTTTCTATTTTCTAAATTTAACTGAGCCATCACTTTCTCATTAGTGTTAACCAGAATTTTGCCATTCAGTATTTTCCTAGTCTCAAACTCTTTTGCTCTATCAACTTCCTCCTCCATGATATCATTGTTCTTTCTCTTCATTTTCTTGTTGGTGCCTCTATTAACAACCCTATTGATTTCCTTGGTAGCAATCTTCTTCTTGATGGGCTTTTTATTCTTTTCAGGAATATCAACCTCCTCAACGTCTAACTCCACATCTTGTTCCTCACTTACTGGAGCATTTGAGCTCTTTCTGATTTACTTAGAAACGTGAGCCAATTTCTAATCATCAGCCTTTTTTTAATCTCATTGTTAAAAACATTCTATTTGGAGTTTAAGTAGGCTTAATGATAGAATTATTCTCCACGGTTTTCTCCTTCTCCTTTTCTTTCTCCCTTACAACCTTCACATAAGAGTTTTCTCTCCTTTTTCTTAGTACTTTAGAAAATGGCAAGTCATCTTCATCACATTCCAATTGCTTATCAATAGGGAAGGCAGTGAGTCGAGAGCTTGGTTATTTGATCAATCCTGCGCATCTTTCTCTAATTATACATCCTCCAAAGGGGCCATGGCTATAAACTCCTTGAGCTATAGAGCCTTCACACTTATCTTTTTCTTCAGTATCACTATCTTTCCCTACTGCATCTCCCTCTTCCTCGTTGCTTTCTTCTTCTTCTTCTTCTTCTTCTTCTTCTATTACTCCCTCATTCTTCTCTTTTGCAACTTTCTCTCCTCCCTCATTCTAACTTTCAGACCAACTTCAACTTTCTTCCTTTTCGTCACTATTTTTTTTCACTTCTTGAGACCTTTTTCTTATTCTTCTTCTTCTTTTACTATGCTAGCAACTTTATCTTTCTCACTAACCCTTTCTACATGCGCCTCAGTTTTCACAGTTATTGCTGTAGGTTCTATTACTGCTAGTGGAGTATTTTGTGTAGGGAAAAATGATAATTCCATCCAGGAATAATATCCACTGTATATAATAATAACACAAGAGAGTAACAATGATACCAAATTTTTTATCGGGGTAAAATACAATATCCGAGCGGAACAATATCCTTGAGCTATAGAGCCTTCACACTTATCTTTTTCTTCTGTATCACTATCTTTTCCTACTGCCTCTCCCTCTTCCTTGTTGGTTTCTTCTTCTTTTACTATTGCGCCCTCATTCTTCTCTTCTGCAACTTTCTCTCCTCCCTCATTCTAACTTTCAGACCAACTGCAACTTTCTTCCTTTTCGTCACTATTTTTCTTTTCACTTCTTGAGATCTTCTTCTTCTTCTTCTTTATCTTGACAATACCCGAGCGGAACAATATCCTTGAGCTACAGAGCCTTCACACTTATCTTTTTCTTCTGTATCACTATCTTTTCCTACTGCCTCTCCCTCTTCCTCATTGGTTTCTTCTTCTTCTTCTTCTTCTTCTTCTTCTTCTTCTTCTTCTTCTTCTTCTTCTTCTTCTTCTTCTTCTTCTTCTTCTTCTTCTTCTTTCTTTTGCAACTTTCTCTCCTCCCTCATTATAACTTTCAGACCAACTGCAACTTTTTTCGTTTTCGTCACTACTTTCTTTTCACTTATTGAGATCTTCTTCTTCTTCTTCTTCTTTTTTATCTTTATAATACCCGAGCGGAACAATATCCTTGAACTATAGAGCCTTCACACTTATCTTTTTCTTCTGTATCACTATTTTTTCCAACTGCCTCTCTCTCTCCCTCGTTGGTTTCTTCTTCTTATATTGCTCCCTCATTCTTCTCTTTTGCAACTTTCTCTCCTCCCTCATTCTAACTTTCATACCAACTGCAACTTTCTTCCTTTTTGTCACTATTTTTCTTTTCACTTCTTTATCTTTCTCACTAACCCTTTCTACAAGCGCCTCAGTTTTCACAGTTATTGCAATAGGTTCTATTACTGCTAGTGGAGTACTTGGTATTGGAAAAAATAATAATTCCACCCAGGAATAATAGTCACTGTATATAATAATGATAATACAAAAGAGTAACAATGACACCAAATTTTTTATCGGGGTAAAATACAATACCCGAACGGAATAATATTTCCCATATAATATTACAACTTGGTAGTGTCAAGAGACTACTACAACTTCTAAAGAAATAATACTCTTTTTTTAAATACCTCACTATCATATTACTACCACTAATTATTTATCTCACAAACAACAATTTGTGGATTACTCTCACTGCTTTGCTTCTCTTATTTTTTGGTGTGTCTGAATTGAGAAAATGAGGCTGCTATTTGCAACCATAATTGCTACCCAAGAAACCAATCAGATGAATTGGTTCATTGCAATTTGCAATTGCAAACCACTTGAGCCCATAGTTTATTTTTCTTTCAATCAGACACTGCTTTTTCTTTTTCTTTCATAACCTTTAGTAGGTGATGTATGGACCCCCACAATTCTCTATCCTAATTTTATTTTTTCTTCTTCATTCCAATTCTTGTTCTCAATCTCTGAAAATCTTCAAACATGAGAGGCTTTGTAAAAAAGTTTGCAACTTGATCATGAGACATCACATATTTGAGCTTGACTTCCTTTTTTGCAATGCATTCTCTGATGAAGTGATACCTTGTATCTATATGCTTGCTTCGATCATGATATACCGGATTCTTGGCGAGTGCCTGTGCGGATTTGTTGTCAATACAAATCTTTGTGGCTTCAATTTGTGGAAAATTGAGCTCTTTCAATAATCTTCTCAGCCAGATAGCATGACACGTACAAGATGTTGCTACAATATATTCAGCTTCACAAGTCGTGATGGTAACAATTTATTGTTTCTTTGAACTCCAAGAAACAACAAAATCACCCAAAAATAATACAAAACCAGTTGTACTTTTTCTAACATCAATATCTCCTACATAATCACTATCATAAAATCCCACAAGGTTGATATCACTAGAAGAAGAATAAAATAGCCCAAAGTCAATCGTACCTTTTACGTAGAGAATATTCTTCTAGTGACTTTCAAGTGAGTGGAGGTAGGAGCTTCCATAAAGCGACTAACTACTCCAACTGCAAAGAATGTATCTGGCCTGGTACCAGTCAAGTACCTCAACTTTCCACAAGACTTTTAAAAAATGTGGGATCCACTTTTTCTCTTTCATCAAACTTGGACAATTTTGTCCCACTTTCCATCGGTGAGTTCACGGGGTTGCAATCGAGCATATTGAACTTCTTTAATATCTTTTTTCACTACTAAAAATCTAGTTTTAGTGAAAGACAAAATTCTGTAGCTAAACAAAAAGATCTATCACTAATCTCATTTAGTGACAGATTAACGACAGATTATCAAGAAATTCTACTAGCTACGGATGATTTAATAACAGATTAGCGACGTCATTTGTAGCTAAAATAAGTTTTTTTTGGAGTGTTTGTATAGCATTCCTGGGAGATAAAAATTATATCCTCCATCTGCTTCACTTCAAGGCCCAAGTAGTATGCCATAAGCTCTACGTCTGTCATCTCGAACACACGGAACATATCTTTCTTAAAAGCTTCAAACAAACTTGGGTTATTACCTGTGAAAATAAGATCATCAACATAAAGACAAATAAGTAATATATTTCCATTAGTATGAACTTTAAGGTAAAGAGCATATTCATGGAGACAAGAGTAAACTCATTGTGTTGAAAATGCTTGTTGATGCAACTATTCCATGCTCGTGGGGCTTGCTTTAATATATATAAAGCTTCTTCAACTATTACACTTTATCTTCATGGTTTTTGACCACGAATCCCAATTGTTGTTCAACATAGATTTCTTCTTCAAGATAGCCATTCAAGAAGGATGACTTGACATCTAGTTGATGAATCTTCCACTTTATTTGTGCTGCTAAAGAGAAGAGCAAACGAATCGTCTCCATGCGGGCAACAGGTGCATAGACTTCTTCATAGTCAATGCCTTGCCTTTGCTTGTAGCCTTTAGCCACAAGTCGTGCGTTGTATCTCTCCACGTCTCCATTAACATTCTTCTCTGTCTTGTATACCCATTTCACTCCAATCGCTCTATGACCCATGGGAAGAGTTGTTAACTCCCAAGTGTTGTTCTTCTCTATTGAGTCAATCTCCTCCTCCATGGCTTATCTCCACCTTTTGTTTGTAACAGCTTCATCAAAGTTCATTGGTTCACTTGTGATATGCTTTGGCCTTTGTTCTCAACAAGGTGGAAGTAAAATACTATGAACTATGAACTATTCTCAACAAGGTGGAAGCAAAATACACGAAATAGAAATAAGGAGCCACATTTTATATCTATACCGTTGCAGCATGCAACCCAATCCATGATGTCAGTCCACATAGGGTACCCTTAGAGACATAATACTCGGGCTCACTGATAACATGTGCGTCAACATCAAGCACAATAGAGTGCACAAAAATATAACTATGGGGAAAATAATTAGAAATAAACAATATTTAGAAGGACAAGCGCAACTATGGTACAGTAAGCAAATCAACATCACGAATTCCACCTCGCCTATAGTGCCATGAAGTCTAAACTAAATCACAATATGCGTGCGAAAAATCATGTAACCCTCACAACCCGCCATAGTATAAGAGAGAAACCTATAACATAAACCAACACGTGAATGACATCCAATCCACCTGATGATATACACTTGGCAACAATAACGCAAACAAACCGGTCCGATACGATACATAATAAACATTATCATTAAAATCAAAATAATCCCCAAACCATATTCTGATCTTCCTCAAACATGTAATAAACCTTCCAAAAGTCTATAGCAACCTTTTCATAACACCTACCACCATCTTGTACATTTCTTCTCAACTCGCAATCCAGGAATAGTTTATCAACAAGAACATTCAGTCTATGAGCCTCACCAATACCAGAATTTTCATACCCAATCTCAACACCGCTACTCAATGGCTGACACGTAACTCATACTCCATTAATGATGTGTCGGAGAATTTCGGCACATTTAATTTCAATTACTTAGATTTTAGCTTGTTTTAAATACAATTATCTCTTATACTTATGTAATTTTAATGTTTTGCTGTCTATGAGGTTTAAGCGCCCAACAACATGGAAATGAAATCAAAAAAGTCGCAACAGGACATGAAAATGGCAAACTGTGATCGCAGATGCAATAATGCGGACCGCAAATCCAATATGTGGGCCGTATATTGCCCAGAAGAACCGCATAGCCCAACAGTCTGTTGGCCAAATTCAGGCGCAAGAAATGCGGTCCATTATGTAACCGCATAACAAGTTTGCGGGCTGCATAATGGATCGCAAAGTCGCTGTGGAAGTTGCTGAAGTTGGAAATGTTGTGACACTATGCAGTCATAATTCAACAATGCAGACTGCATAACCAAGATGTGATGACTACCTGGAAACTAGGGTTCGAAGATGCGATGGCCTTTGACGAGAATGCGGACTGCGTGTTTGTTTTGCGACAGATATGCAGTCGCATAATTGACCTAGAACGGTTTTTTTTTTTTCTGAATTTGGTCCCGAGTTTAGACCCACTATAAATAGATTATCTTGTCTTGTTTTTGAGATGCATTGCAACCCTTTAATATTCTTCTCTTTTGGAAGCTTTACGAGTGAAGAATCTTGCACTTTGTTAGCTTCATGGTATTTAATATTCTCATATTTTTGTATTTTAGCGTGAGTAGCTAACTTTAAATACTAAGGTTGTGGACCCTAAATGGGTGTATGTTAATAGGTGTTCAATATTGAATAAATGTATAACGGTTGGTTGATATATATTTATTTCCCATTCATTATTTATTGTTGGTGGTTGCAAACATTAACAAGTGCCATTAAATTCTTTCTTTACTTGGAAAAGTGAGTTAGAGTTTTGTAGAAGTAAATATCAAAGACCCAAAGCTTTAAACCTTGTTTAATAGAATTGCATAGGAATAAGTGGGTTTTATTTGACATATATTGGCTGTTCTTACTCGCAACTCTTTTATACTTGGAAAAATCATAAAGAGGAAATACTACCAAACTATTGAAAAATATTGGGTAGTCATTTAGAAATCATTTTCATATCTAAAGAACCTTCCATTAGAAATATATCATATTAACACCGATAGCATTATATTTTATTGAAGGGGACACAACCTTGGTTTCCTTAATCAAATTATTTACATCCTCAACTTTACAATTAGTTCCCTCTTCAAATCAAAATCATATCATACTCTTGTTAAAGTAACAGAATAGAATTACAACCTAAGTCAAGTAGCACACTACTCGAAATAACCTTTTCACACCTATTCCTTGTAGGATTCGACCCCAACCTTATTGGGTTATTATATTTGACACCGACCGCCTTACACTACTTAATTAAAGTGTAATTTGAGCATATCAAATTTTGGTGCCGTTGCCGGAGAATACGATTTTGAAATTACTAATTAGTGTGTGCTTTACTTTACGTCTTATTCTATTCTATCACACTTTGCTTGTTTTTCTTGGTGTTGATAGGAAAACATGGTTGAATATGAAGAAGAAATGGAGGAAGAAATGGAAGAAAATCCTTTTGTGGATACAGATGAGTACATTGAGGATACAAATGCGATTGTACCTCTGGTTGTTGGTGCTGCAACTTTCAAGGTATAACATGGTTTAATCATATTGCTCAAAGCGGAGGGTTTTTTTAAGAATTCCACCAATGATGATCCAACACAACATCTTAGAAACTTCTTGGGTGTGTGTGCGATGCATAATCAGAACAACGTCTCAGATGATGCCCTAAGGTTGAGGGTGTTCAAGTACTTACTAGCTGGGGACGCAAGGAAATGGCTTCAAAATATGCCTCCAAACTCCATTCAATCTTGGCCTGAACTTGTCCGAGCATTCTTGGTTAAATGGTTCCTTAAAAGTAAGAATATCTGAGCTCCGGGATAAAATCTTCTTTTTCAAGCAAGTACTGGGAGAATATCTACAAGAGGCATGGGATCGATTCAAGTTATATTTGGTGATATCTCCCAATCATGGTTTTTCGAATTCTATCTTGTTGAAGAAATTCTATATGGGTTTAGATCCGATAAACCAATATATAGCCAAGAATGCAACTGATGGATCTTTTATTGACAAGACATTCACAAGGATCACACAAATCTTTGACAAAATAGCACAACATAATAAAGTTTGGCACTCCAAGGACACCACAGGTGGAATTGCATATGGTTCTTCATCCTTGACCAAACTGATTAAGGAGAATCAAGAGAGAGATCAAGTAGTCGCAAGACTTTCCACCAATGCCAATGTGTTGACAAACATGTTCACATAAAGCCAAACAAAAAAGGTGAATGTGGTGGAGGATGTGCAACCCATATCAAATGAAGACTTTGAGGAAGCAAACTATGTCAACAACTCTCAAGGAGGATATCAAAGGCAACAATACCAAGGTCAAGGACAACAAAATCAATGGAGGCCTAAACTGCAATGGCAAGGCAACCAACAGTGGTGAAATGACCAAGGTAGCTCAAATCAAGGAAACTGGAATAATAACAACAACAACAACTTCTCAAATTATAGTTCAAACCCTTATGTTCCACCAAAGGGTCAATATTCAAATCAAGGTTCCTCAAATGATTCCAAGTTAGAAAGCATGCTTGAATTGGTATTGCAAAATCAAGAGAGGTCTGATACTTCTATGAGGAATATAACCGAGCTTGTAGGTTCTCATACCACATATATTAAAAAATTGGAGATGCAAATGAGAGATATTTCTAGGGAACAAAATCCTAAGCAAAAAGGGACACTTCCAAGTGGCACAATAGCAAACCCAAAGGGTAGTTGGAGTTGTCCAACTTCTCATTGCATGGCAATTACTAGTCATAGCAGAAAGATACTTCAAGGAGAGAATGAACAAGTTGAAGTGGAAGAGTCCGAAAAACAGGTTGAGGCACAAGTTGAAGAGCCAATTGCTGTTGAAGCAAAAAGGGTTCCGGAATAGTTGAAAATGCAAGAAGAAAACCGGGAAGAGGTAAAAGAAAAGATAAAAGATACACCAAATACTCTACCACCTATTCCTAGACCTCCTCCCCATTCCCCAAAGACTTGTTAGGAAGGTTGATGATAGCAAACTCGAAAAGTTCAATGACATTCTCAAGCAGTTATCAATGAATATTCCATTTGTGTAAGCATTTCAAGAGATGCCTGATTTTGCTAAATATTTGAAAGATTTGATTACAAATAAGAGAACCACCAAGAATGAAGTGGTGAATGTGACTCACCGGGTTAGTTCCATCATTGCAACATCCACCCTTCAAAAGAAAGAGGATTCGGGAGCTTTTACCAGTCCATGTACTATTGGGGCTCGTGATTATGCAAAAGCCCTTTGTGATAATAGGTCTAGCACCAAATTAATGCCTCTTTCCATTTACAATCATGCAGTGTTAGGTATGACATGGCCCACAAGTATGAGATTGCAAATGGCCGATCGTTCCATAAAGAGACCGGTGGAAATTGTCGATGATGTACTTGCGAAGGTGGGAAAGTTTCATTTACCCGCCGATTTTGTAATCCTTGGTTGTGCAGGTGACAATGAGATCCCTATAATCTTGGGGAGACCATTCCTTTCCACAGGAAGAGCACTAATGGATCTGGAATGGAATGAGATCAAATTCCGTGTGAATGATGAAGAGATTACATTCCAAGAAAGCAAGGGTATGAAACTATCACATGAATATGAAAGCACGGTGATCGATGTTGTTGATGTAGTGGAAGATACGATTGAAATGAATATGGAAGAACAGTGCCTCGATGAGGCATTGGCGGCTTATGCTCCGAAGAAGCTATCTCTCGACTTAGAGAATAGAGCTACTCCTCCCGCAAAGCCTTCAATTATTGATCCACCGCAACTAGAGCTCAAACCCCTTCTACGACACTTGAGGTATAAATTTCTTGGCTCAAATGACACTCTACCAGTAATTGTTTCTTCTTTGTTGAATGATGTGCAAGTAGAGCAACTGTTGAATGTCTTAGAGAAGCATAGGCAAGCTATTGGATGGACAATTGTGGACATCAGAGGTATTCCTACTGGAATTTGCGAACACAAGATCCAATTGGAGAATGAGAGTAAACCAAGTGTGGAGCATCAACGAAGGTTAAAACCTTCCATGCAAGAAGTGGTAAAGAAATAAATCATCAAGTGGTTCGATACCGGGGTAGTCTACCATAATGCTGATAGTTCTTGGGTGAGCCCGGTGTAATGTGTGCCAAAAAAGGGAGGTATGACAATGATTGAAAATGAAAAAAACTAGCTCATCCCAACAAGAACAATGACCGGATGGAAGGTGTGTATGGATTACCTAAAGCTAAATAATGCTACGTGCAAGGACCATTATGTAGCTAAATAATGCTACGTGCAAACTAGCTCATTCTATTGCTTCTTGCATGGATACTCTAGCTACAATCAAATTAACAATGCATAGGAAGATCCAAAAAAGACAACATTCACTTGTCTATATGGGACGTTTGCATTTAGCCAGATGCCATTTGGGCTATGCAATACTCCGGCTACTTTCCAAAGGTGTATGATGTCAATATTATCCGATATGGTGGAGGATTTCTTAGAGGTATTCATGGATGATTTTTCGGCCATGGGTGATTCTTTTGAGCATTATTTAGACAACCTTGGATAAGTGTTTAAGAGATGTGAAGAAACGAACCTTGTGCTAAATTAAGAAAAATGCCACATTATTGTGGATGAGGACATTTTTTGGGCCGCAAAATTTCCAAAAATAGCATAGAAGTTTACCGGGCAAAGATCGAGATCACTTCCAAGCTTCCTCCACCAACCTCAGTTAAAGGTGTCAGAAGTTTCTTGTGGCATGCCGGATTCTATTGGCATTTCATCAAGGATTTTTCCAAAATTGCAAATCCCATATGCAAACTCTTTGAGAAAGATGCAAAATTTGTGTTTGACGAGAAGTGCCTCAAAGTCTTTGAGGAATTGAAACAAAAGCTCACCACGACACCTATTATTGTCACACCCGATTGGTCTCTTCCATTCGAACTCATGTGTGACGCTAGTGGTGTAGCAATTGGGGTCGTGCTTGGACAATGTCATGACAAGGTTCTTCACCCGGTCTATTATGCAAGCAAGACACTCAATGGAATGCAACTGAATTATATGGTGACTGAGCAAGAACTTCTTGCCATTGTCTACGCCTTTGAGAAATTTCAAGCTTATTTTTTGGTATCCAAGGTAATAGTGTACATAGACCATGATGCTCTTCGCTATCTCATGGAAAATAAGGATGTAAAGCCTAGGTTGATTCGGTGGGTCCTGCTGTTTCAAGAATTTGACTTCAAAGTCAATGATCGAAAAGGGACGAAAAATCAAGTAGTGGATCATTTATCAAGGCTTGAAGAGGTAGGGAGACCAAAGGAAGATTTTGAAATCAATGATCCTTTCCTGGATGAACACATATTGGCATTATCTAACACTTTTGCTCCTTGGTACGCTCATATTTCTAACTACTTGGTGAGCGATCTTATTCCGGATGGATTGGGAGCTTATCAGAAGAAGAAGTTTTTAAGAGATTGTCGATAATACTATTGGGAAGAACCATTCTTGTTCCGTATTTGTGCTGCATAAGGTTTGTTCCAGAAGAGGAGATTATGCCAATTCTAAAGGCATGCCATGACTCACCAGTTGTGCGTCACCATGGGGGCAATCAAACGTCGCCAAAAGTGCTTGAATGTGGTTATTATTGGCAGTTGATTTATCATAATTACAATCAAATTGTCAAGAATTGCAACTAATGCCAAAGGCAAGGATCGATCTCCAAGAGGCATGAAATGCCAATGCACTTTGTGATGGAGATAGAAATCTTTGATGTGTGGGGAATTGATTTTATGGGCCCCTTTGTAAGCTCTTGTGGTAAGAAATATATGTTGGTGGTTGTGGCATATGTGTACAAATGGGTTGAATCAATTTCCTTGCCAAACAACGAGGCAAGGAGTGTGACCACATTCTTAAAGAAAAACATATTCCGCGATTTGGCACTCCTAGAGCCATTCTTAGTGATGGTGGGTCTCATTTCTGTAACAAGGCTTTCACGGGGCTACTAGAGAAATATGGCGTCAAGTATAAGGTGTCCACACCTTATCATCCCTAATCAAATGTCCAAGTTGAAGTTTCCAATCGGGAGATAAATAATATTTTAGCAAAAACTATTAATGCACACAGGACAAACTGGTCAAGGAAGCTAGATAACACATTGTGGGCATACCGCACGGCGTACAGAACCCCTATTGGCACTTCTCCTTATTGGTTAGTCTTCGGAAAGGCTTGTCATCTACCCGTACAACTAGAGCACAAAGCCATGTGGGCTTTAGAAAGGTTGAACTTGGACTGGGTTGAAGCTGCAAATTTGAGGTTAAGACAACTCAATGAAATGGAGGAATTCCGTTTCCATGCATATGAAGTTGGTCCACGAAAAAAAGATATTGAAACGGGAGTTCAAGTCGGGTGACTTGGTTTTTCTCATTCACTCAAGGCTTAAATTATTTTTGAGCAAGCTCAAATCAAAATTGTCCGGTCCGTTCAAGGTGGCAGATCTATCCCCTTTTGGAGCTGTGGAATTAGAATCGGAGGATGGGCTCCGAACCTTCAAAGTAAATGGCTAGCGAGCCAAGAAATACTTGGACACGGACGGAGAAAAACATTTAGTGGAACAGTTGGCTCTCAAAGATGATCCATGCCCGACCAATGAGTGAAACCAAAGAAAGGCCAACTTCGTCGTGCCGCAAAGTTAAATCAAGTGCTTCATGTGAGGCAACCCATGTGTGGTTACATTCTTTTTGTCCTTTATATTTAAACTTTGGTTAGATAGATTTAATTGAGCAATTTAAAGTGTGTGTTAGAGTCCAGGAGATTCAAAATATCATGACACATAGTAGAATTATGTGTGAAAGGGAAGAAAAATCACCATGGGAAGTCTGGTACACATATGCGGTCTTATTTTAGCTATATGGACCGCATAGTGGTCGCATACCTGGATAGTTTGTTTGGCTAATATTGGTAGAAGACATGCGGAGAGGAGGTGCACTTTTCAGACTGCATTTTCGTTATGCGATCGCACAAATTCCGCATTGTGTCCATGAGCAACTCAAGTTGAAACCACCGTATAACACTTATGCGGTGACTTATCCACCGCAAATGTTACAAAGGTAAGTATTCCTGCCCCTTGCACATCAAAGCCCACCAACATTCCAACACTTCTAAAAAGATCAAAAAGGAAACAAAGCAAAAGCGCAAAAAAAAAGAAAGGAAAACGGCTAGTTGAACGAAAAGAGTAAACAACACTTGTTGAATTCATCTCCCAAATGTTCTCAATTCTCTATTACTGGTATGTTCTCCTTTCCCGATTTCATTTTTGTAAAGTTTAGTTCAAATGTTGTTGTGTTTTTTTTTCCTGTTTTTATTTCCTTTAGTTTTTGCTTTTGTCTTCACCATTGTTATTGGGTATCTGTTCATAATGTGAGGGGATTATTGGATAAGTAGTTAGGCTTGGGGTGTTGGGTAGTGAAATTAGGTTCACCATTATTGAGGGTGGAGTTCAAAATGTTGAGAATGAAGACTTCTGTGGACCGCATAGTCGATTTACGGTCCGCATCGTTGCTGCATAACAAACCTTAGGTGGGCTGAGGAAGGTGACAATTTTCAGAGTCTTTGCGATCACATAAGCAATATGAGGACCGCAAAGCCACCGCATACCTAAGCACTTTCAGGCCCTTTGTGAAATGTTGTTTGCGGTTGATTAGCGATTGCAAATCCATATTTGCGGTAGGTTTTGTGATTGCATAGTGTGATGTAATTTCTAAGCATATAGTTTTGCAATGGGTATGCGAACCGCATAATGGATATGCGATCACATAACCCAACTTATAACTGTTCCCTTTCAGCAGACAAATATTTTGCGATAGGTTTGCATTCCGTATAGTGGTTATGCGATCGCATAAACTGCTATATACTTGATGTTCATTGTAATTTTTTCCTGATTTTTGCTATGTTGATCACACTTCATTTCTTTGCAGATATGGCTCCTAAGAAACATATATCTTCCAAGAAAACGGCCTCCACCAGTCGTCAAGCACAACAAGCCAAGCGTGCACGACCTGAATCATCTCGACTTACTACTGTACATCCCTCCCAGTCTGATGAGGAGGAGACCTTGCCATCAGTTGACCTACAAGCTGAGGCAAGAAGAAAATGAGAAGATGATTTGCACTTCAGATTTGGGGTCGAAGGCTCTAGGGAGCTGTATAGAGAAGGGCTAACAAAACGAAAAATCCTTGCCGAGAAACAACTGGGTATGAATGGGCTACAGGAGCAGTACCCTCACATACCGAAGAACATAAAAGCTAGAAAATAGGAGTGCTTCACTGAGCTGCCTGATGATTACAATAAAACACTGGTGCGTGAGTTTTATGCATCTTATAGAGCCTCCAGAACACCTCCCCACAAGCGCAACAAAGTTTTTTGTGACATTACCTTGGTTCGGGGGAAGCAGGTGTTTTGCAGAAATGACCCTATAAATGAGTTCAATTTCCCAAACTGGAGACCGGGCATATCTGAGTATGATGCCAAATGGGACAACAATCTTAATGAGCGTGCTTGGATAGCGTCAATGATAGCCAAGGAGACCCCAGCTTGGATTGACCCTCTGCATAAAATATTCAAGGAAGATCTCATATGAGAGGCTAGGTTCTGGCTCAGCTTTGTCACCTCTCGATTGATATTGTCACAGAATGAGACAAATATAAGCATTGAGAAAGCTCTTCTCATTGCATGCACTATAACTGGGATAAAAATTGATGTGGGTGATATTATCTTTCAAGAGATAGGGGTCCGGGACAACCAGACAGCCACGTCACTTCCATTTTTGTGTTTGATCATAGCTCTTTGTAAGGCTGTGGAATTCCCTTCAATGCAACACACTGACAAGACTAGGAAAGCGCTGAAGTATATTGATATCACGCGTATTAGTGACACACAGCCACCGGTAGTTGTTTCTCCCTAGAGGTTCAGACTGCCAGATGCCTGTTACTCCTCAGGCCACAGTGGCTTCCACTTCCAATCCACATCCCACCTCTCAGGCTACCATTGCTCAGCCTTCTGCCACACTGCTAGTTGTTTCGAGGCTTGGTCTCTTAGCTCAACATGCAAGTGCGAAGGTAGACCAGTTTTTGAAGAACCTCCCCACCCTCATCAGGCAGGCATTGACACCTACCCAGTCCTTACTGACGGCCCTCCAACAGCAACAACTATCTTATGGGGATCGCCGTGATGATGTTGCCCAATGAAAACTGAACTCCACAAAATGTGGACTCTCGAGTTCGATCTATTTTCTCTTATGCCCAAGGAAGATGAGCAGGGAGTGGGCATGGTGGTGGCTGGATTAGATCTTGACTTTTCCACATTGATGATAGCTCCTGCACCTCAGACTGTCAGGGCTTCCCAGACTACAGCTTCCCCTGCATACATTGACATCCCTTCTATGGATAATTTCGGACACTTTGTGGAGTTCGAAGGTAGGGATACAGACAAGGGAGAGACGGATGAGGAGTCATGGTCCAAGGAGGATGAGGGTCCTCAAGAGAAAGTTAAGCAGGTTGATACCCCTACAGTTGCAGAGGAGGAACAAGTAGCTGTTCAAAATGCGATAAACATTCGCTAGCAGACATGGTCGTCCAAGCAGATCCATTTACCACTCGGCCATTAGCAGGCGAGGCTAGCATCTCACAGGCCCTATATCCAGTATCGGCCCAGTTAGAGATCCATTCTCCATCAGTGAAGGTCATTCCCCAGGCCGAGATCTCATCGGTCCCGGCTGTAGCACCAGAGCGTGACCCCACCATCATTAAGCCGGCTTCCGACTTCCATAGCTCTTAGTGCACCTCAGGGAGCCCCTAAACTCTGTTTTATGTTCTTATGCATTTGGGACAATGCATGATTTCAGTTGTGGGTAGGATAGCCTTGTACAAAATTTTTGTGAACTGTGTACATGTTTCTTGTGTGATATAAGCAAACTTCTATTACTTTTGTATATACTCGTGTTGTTTTTGCACATATGTTATGTTCTGTAACTTTTGTATATACTCATGTTGTTTTTGGTACATATGTTATCTTTGTATAAAAAAACCAAAAACAAGTATGCATGCTCATCTGTAGTAACTAGCAATGAATGCCCCTTTGTTTTTCTTCGCCGGGTTCTTTTCCAAGGGTGTAATAGTAGAACCATGGCAGTAGGATAAAACATTTTGACTGTTTTGGTGTAATTGTCTGGTTTCACGCATGTATGCCTGTAAAGTATCTAATCTCTTCCGTTAATATAAAAAAATGAAATGATGAAATCTACTGTGTGATATGCTTTGGCCATTGTTCTTTGCTAATGCAAGATTCACGTCAATTAGAGTCTTTGCAACTTTAAATTCCAAGGGCTTGAAATTTTCAATTACTGTATTAATATAATGAGATTGTTACAATGCCAGACCTTGAGGAGTTTTATGGATCTTAATCCCCAAAATTAAATCAGCAACTCCCAAGTCCTTCGTATCAAACTTTCTAGTTAGCATACGCTTAGTAGCATTTATGTTGGCAATGACATTACTCATTATTAGCTTATCGTCCACATATAAGAAAACAATGACTATGTGATTTGGAAAATTTTTAATGTAGACACATTTATCACATTTATTTATCTTAAAACCATTTGACAATGTTGTTTGATCAAATTTCGCATTGTTTGGGTGCTTGTTTTAGTCTGTAAAGGGACTTAACAAGTCTACACAATTTCTTTTCTTTACATGGAACCACAAACCCTTCAGGTTGTTCCATGTAGATTTCTTCCTCCAGCTCTCCATTTAAGAATGTTGTCTTAACATTCATTTGATGAATTTCAAAATTATAAACTGCAACTAACGCTACTAACGTTAGTATGGACGTAATTCTTGTAACATGAGAGTATGTATCAAAATAGACAAGACCTTCTTGTTGTCTATACTCTTTCGGCTTTGACCACAAGTTTTTATCTTATATTTGTTAATAGTTCCATCATCTTTCATTTTCCTCTTAAAGATTTATTTAGAACCTAACAGTTTATTTCCAGGAGGAAGATCAACCAATTCGCATGTATGGTTGTTCAATATGGATTCTATTTCACTATTGACTGCCTCTTACCAAAAAAATAATTCCGAAGAAGACATAGCTTCTTTAAATGTTTGAGCCTCATTCTCCAATAAGAAAGCCACAAAATCTGGTCAAAATGAAGTAGATATTTTTTGACGTTTACTGCATCTTGGATCCTCCTGATTAAATGTACTTTCTTTTGTTTCTTCCCGAGGTCGTTTAGATCCTTCACCAATCGATTCACATTCTTTTTTAGACGGATATATATTTTTAAAGAACTCAATATTATCTGATTCTATAACTTATCATTATGAATGTCGGGATTTTCTGATTTATAAACCAAAAATCGATATGCTTTACTATTGGTCGCATATCAGGTGTTCGGCATCTTCAAAAGACTAAGTTAATGCATTGGCAGTCACCATTGGAACAGTTGGTTCATGTTATCATTAGTCATTTTTGTAAAAGAATGACACAAACAAACGTTAAAATCACGTAGATTTTAATCTCTAACGGAGTAGAAAATTACAAAGGTTTTAAACTCCAAACCAGTGAATATAACACAAATACATAATACAAATTAAATTCCTTAAGCTTGTTAGTAATCTGTATTTGTAAACTAATTCTGGAAAAAATAGAATAACATATAAATAAAAAATGTAAAGAAACGAGAATTAATCCGAGCCCACTGAATTCACAATGTTTTCTTAAGGAATATAATCCCCTCCTAGTAACCAAGGTTATGGATTATTTTCCTCCAAGTATATAACGAATTACACATTGGTGTAGTGATACTTCAAACCCCAGTGTTTTAGCGAACATAAAGTTCAGTAGCAAATCACACTTACTGTTGCTTTCTTTGAAGTTAAAACAATGCAGAAGAAGAAGGAGAACTCATAAAATCGTATGAAAATTCTGAGAGAATAGACTTGTATTTATAGCCAAAGTTTGGCTGAAATCTGAAGAGATACAACTCTTCAGAATGGCTGTTTATGCAACAAGGCTATAGCATAAATGTCATAACATAAATGACTATTTACTCAACAATAAAGAGAAAAAATTGAAGAAGGTACTTTAATTTTCAGTTACACATTGAAAAGGGGAAAACTGATTGGATTTAATATTAATATTATGTTATTAAAATGAATATTTAATAACATTTCTGTTAATTCTATTATCAAATAAATTTGGTCCAAAAAATTAATAAATCAATTGATCAAATCCGAAGCCGAAGCCGAGCGACGACGACAGCGCGAGGCTTGCCTTCTTCTCAACTCTTTAAGAGCTAGAGGAAGAGCATTGCTTATATTACCATAAAAAACCTCTTCCTCTTTCAATATGGGACAATGTCACTTTGCTAAGGGAAAAAACATCAAATTTCACTTTAAAATTTCATTTCCTTCCATTTTCCATTTACCCTATTTTAAGCCTCATTATTCTTAAAATTCCCAACTTGATGCACCTAACTGCAAAGAACAAAGTACTTCAGTTGTGATCTTCTCACACTCTCAAAACAAACAGGGATGGCGCACTTAAGAGGACTCACTCGAATTCACTGTTAGCTGAATGTTCCACCTTTTTGTGTATGTGTAAATAATTTCCTGCAAGACAATAAGGAAAATAATATATGCACCTTCCTCGGTAAGCTGGTAAATCTGGCAACCTAATATTTAGGAGTCTTAAATTTTGAAGGCCTCCTAAGCAACGTGAACTTCTATCCATCCAGGATAGCCACGCTGCCACCTGCCCCTAAGATACGAAAAGATATCAACATGATGCTCTTAATTATCAAGGATATTTTTCCTAAAATAAATCACACCAGGATCTCAATTCTTTTACATAATATGTGATTGCAGTTCACAAGTTATATATACCCAATCCTGAGAATCTGATTTTTAGCACATATACATAACACGGTTTTGCTAATCATAAAAACCTATCAAATCCTGAGAATATTATGCTTATGACCCAGATTTTATATCGTGATTTTTGGGATGTTTAATGTACAAACACACAAAAATAAAGTTTAACTATTGACAGACTAGAAATGAATCTTAAGACAGAGGTATAAGCATCCTTGTCATCTTTTCCTTTTCGTATTGTAGACATCAAAATTTTAATAGATCAAGTCAAATTCTAAATTAAAGATATTACGGGACTCTTGAAATTCTAGAAGTCTATTAGGGTTTCTTGGAGGTTACTCTAACCTAAACCCTAACTTACACCTATATAAAAGGATACATATTCCGCTGAAAAGGTGTCTCAAAATTCCATAAACTCTTGGAATATTCACAAAGAGATCAAAATTTGTCCGGATACTTCTTGACAATCAAATAGTTCAAGAAGCTGAATATCAAATACATCCACAGGAGGTCTGCATCATCCTACATTCGAGAAATACGCGGCTTCAACCCTCGAATCACGAAGATAATCAGGAGAGAAGAATAAGGGAGAAACAGAATTGTACTCACAATTGATCAGTAAAAATATTTTTCTCTTATTTTGAGATTGCTGTTTATTTTTCATATGTTAAAAATTAGTTGCAAACAAATTGGTACGCCCAGTGGGACCAATTCTGCCCTTCATCTCTTCCTCCTGTAAATCAAATACTCCAAATTTCAAAACCATTTGTTACGATGGTCGAGTACATCAAGTCTTGTCTGAAAGTTTCGGCAAGCCTACACCTCGACAAACCTTAAAATATGAGGCATTTGTAGACATCAAAATTTTAAGAGATCAAACCAAATCCTAAATTAAAGATACTACGGGACTATTGAAATTATAGGAGTCTATTAGGGTTTCTTGGAGGTTATTCTACTCTAAACCCTAACTTACACCTATATAAAAGGATACATATTCCCTGTCTCAAAATCTCACATATTCTTGGGATATTAACAAAGAAATCAAAATATGGTCGGATACTTCTTGGCAATCAAACAGTTCAAGAAGCTGGAGATCAAATACATCCTAGAAGGTCAGCATCATCCTACATTCGAGAAATACGCGGCTTCAACCCTCGAATCACGAAGATAATCAGGAGAGAAGAACTCAAAATTCACAACGTTCCCATCAAACTCAAAATTCACAAAGAATTCTCTTGAGGAAAAGGCTCAAGGAACAACTGTGTTCATCCCTACTTTTCTATTTTCTAAATCAACTGAGCCATCACTTTCTCATTAGTGTTAGCCAGAATTTTGCCATTCACTATTTTCCTAGTCTCAAACTCTTTTGCTCTATCAACTTCATGTTCCATGATATCATTGTTCTTTCTCTTCATTTTCTTGTTGGTGCCTCTATTAACAACCCTATTGATTTCCTTGGTAGCACTCTTCTTCTTCATGGGCTTTATATTCTTTTCAAGCATATCAACCTCCTGAACGTCTAATTCCACATCTTGTTCCTCACTTACTGGAGCATTTGAGCTCTTTCTGATTTACTTAGAAACGTGAGCCAATTTCTAATCATCAGCTTTTTTTTTTAATCTCCTTGTTAAAATCATTCTATTTGAAGTTTAAGTAGGCTTAATGATAGAATTATTCTCCACGGTTTTCTCCTTCTCCTTTTCTTTCTCCCTTCCAACCTTCACATAAGAGTTTTCTCTCCTTTTTCTTAGTACTTTAGAAAATGGCAAGTCATCTTCATCACATTCCAATTTCTTATCACTAGGGAAAGCAGTGATTGGAGAGCTTGGTTCTTTGATCAATTCTGTGCATCTTTCTCTAATTATACATCATCCAAAGGGGCCATGGCTACAAACTCCTTGAGCTATAGAGCCTTCACACTTATCTTTTTCTTCTGTATCACTATATTTCCCTACTGCCTCTCCCTCTTCCTCGTTGCTTTCTTCTTCTTCTAATTCTCCCTCATTCTTCTCTTTTGCAACATTCTCTCCTCTCTTATTCTAACTTTCAGACGAACTTCAACTTTCTTCCTTTTCATCACTATTTTTTTTTCACTTCTTGAGACCTTTTTCTTATTCTTCTTCTTCTTTTACTATGCTAGCAACTTTATCTTTCTCACTAACCCTTTCTACATGCGCCTCAGTTTTCATAGTTATTGCTATAGGTTCTATTACTGCTAGTGGAGTATTTTGTGTAGGGAAAAATGATAATTCCACCCAGGAATAATATCCACTGTATATAATAATAACACAAGAGAGTAATAATGATACCAAATTTTTTATCGGGGTAAAATACAATACCCGAGCGGAACAATATCCTTGAGCTATAGAGGCTTCACACTTATCTTTTTCTTTTGGATCACTATCTTTTCCTACCACCTCTCCCTCTTCCTCGTTGGTTTCTTCTTCTTCTACTATTGCTCCCTCATTCTTCTCTTTTGCAACTTTCTCTCCTCCCTCATTCTAACTTTCAGACCAACTGCAACTTTCTTCCTTTTCGTCACTATTTTTCTTTTCACTTCTTGAGATCTTCTTCTTCTTATTCTTTATCTTTACAATACCCGAGCGGAACAATATCCTTGAGCTATAGAGCCATCACACTTATCTTTTTCTTCTGTATCACTATCTGTTCCTACTGCCTCTCCCTCTTCCTCGTAGGTTTCTTCTTCTTCTTCTTCTTCTTCTTCTTCTTCTTCTTCTTCTTCTTCTTCTTCTCTTTTGCAACTTTCTCTCCTCCTTCATTCTAACTTTCAGACCAACTGCAGCTTTCTTCGTTTTCGTCACTATTTTTCTTTTCACTTCTTTATCTTTCTCACTAACCCTTTCTACATGCACCTCAGTTTTTACAGTTATTGCAATAGGTTCTATTACTACTAGTGGAGTACTTGGTGTTGGGAAAAATAATAATTCCACCCAGGAATAATAGTCACTATATATAATAATAATAACACAAGAGAGTAACAATGACACTAAATTTTTTATTGGGGTAAAATACAATACCCGAGTGGAATAATATTTTCCCTATAATATTACAACTTGGTAGTGTCAAGAGACTACTACAACTTCTAAAGAAATAATACTCTTTTTTTAAATACCTCACTATCATATTACTACCACTAACTATTTAACTCACAAACAACAATATGTGGATTACTCTCATTGCTTTGCTTCTCTCATTTTTTGGTGTGTCTGAATTGAGAAATTGAGTCTTCTATTTACAACCATAATTGCTACCCAAGAAACCAATCAGATGAATTTGTTCATTGCAATTTGCAATTGCAAACCACTTGCGCCCATAGTTTATTTTTCTTTCAATCAAACACTGCTCTTTCTTTTTCTTTCATAACCTTTAGTAGGTGAGGTATGGACCCCACAATTCTCTACCCTAATTTTATTTTTTCTTCTTCATTCCAAGTCTTGTTCTCAATCTCTGAAAATCTTCAAACATGAGAGGCTTTGTAAAAAAGTCTGCAACTTGATCATGAGACATCACATATTTGAGCTTGACTTCACTTTTTTGCAATGCATTCTCTGATGAAGTGATACCTTGTATCTCTATGCTTGCTTCGATCATGATATACCGGATTCTTGGCGAGTGCCTGTGCGGATTTGTTGTCAATACAAATCTTTGTGGCTTCAATTTGTGACAAATTGAGCTCTTTCAATAATCTTCTCAGCCAGATAGCATGACACGTACAAGATGTTGCTACAATATATTCAGCTTCACAAGTCGAGATGGTAACAATTTATTGTTTCTTTGAACTCCAAGAAACAACAAAATCACCCAAGAAAAATACAAAACCAGTTGTACTTTTTCTATCATCAATATCTCTCGCATAATCACTATCACAAAATTCCACAAGGTTGATATCACTAGAAGAAGAATAAAATAACCCAAAGTCAATCCTACCTTTTACGTAGAGAATATTCTTCTAGTGACTTTCAAGTGAGTGGAGGTAGGAGCTTCCATAAAGCGACTAATTACTCCAACTGCAAACAGTGTATCTGGCCTGGTACAAGTCAAGTACCTCAACTTTCTACAAGACTTTTAAAAAATGTGGGATCCACTTTTTCTCCTTCATCAAACTTGGACAATTTTGTCCCACTTTCCATCGGTGCGTTCACGGGGTTGCAATCGAGCATATTGAACTTCTTTAATATCTTTTTTCACTACTAAAAATCTGGTTTTAGCGAAAGACAAAATTCTGTAGCTAAACAAAAAGATCTGTCACTAATCTCATTTAGTGACAGATTAACGACAGATTATCAAGAAATTTTACTAGCTATGGATGATTTAACAACAGATTAGCGACGTCATTTGTAGCTAAAATAAGTTTTTTTTGTAGTGTTTGTATAGCATTCCTTAGAGATAAAAATTATATCCTCCATCTGCTTCACTTCAAGGCCCAAGTAGTATGCCATAAGCTCTACGTCTGTCATCTCGAACACACGGAACATATCTTTCTTAAAAGATTCAAACAAACTTAGGTTATTACCTGTGAAAATAAGATCAATAACTTAAAGACAAATAAATAATATATCTCCCTTAGTATGAACTTTAAGGTAAAGAGCATATTCACGGAGACAAGAGTAAACTCATTGTCTTAAAAATGCTTGTTGATGCAACTATTCCATGCTCGTGGGGCTTGCTTTAATACATATAAATCTTCTTCAACTATAACACTTTATCTTCATAGTTTTTGACCACGAATCCCAATTGTTGTTCAACATAGATTTCTTCTTCAAGATAGCCATTCAAGAAGGCTGACTTGACATCTAGTTGATGAATCTTCCACTTTATTTGCGCTGCTAAAGAAAAGAGCAAACGAATCATCTCCATGCGGGCAACAGGTGCATAAACTTATTCATAGTCAATGCCTTGCCTTTGCTTGTAGCCTTTAGCCACAAGTCGTGCCTTGTATCTCTCCACGTCTCCATTAACATTCTTCTCTGTCTTGTATACCTATTTCACTCCAATCACTCTATGACCCATGGGAAGAGTTGTTAATTCCCAAGTGTTGTTCTTCTCTATTGACTCAATCTCCTCCTCCATGGCTTATCTCCGCCTTTTGTTTGTAACAGCTTCATCAAAGTTCATTAGTTCAATTGTGATATGTTTTGGCCTTTATTCTCAACAAGGTGGAAGCAAAATACTATGAACTATGAACTATTCTCAACAAGGTGGAAGCAAAATACACGAAACAGAAATAAGGAGCCACATTTTATATCTATACCGTTGCAGCGTGCAACCCAATCCATCATGTCAATCCACATAGGGTACCCTTAGAGACATAATACTTGGGCTCACTGATCACATGTGCGTCAACATCAAGCACAATAGAGTGCACAAAAATATAACTATGGGGAAAATCATTAGAAATAAACAATATTTAGAAAGACAAGCGCAACTATGGTACAGTAAGCAAATCAACATCACGAAGGCCACCTCGCCTATAGTGCCATGAAGTCTAAACTAAATACAATATGCGTGCGAAGAATCATGTAACCCTCACAACCCGCCATAGTATAAGACAGAAACATAAAACATAAACCAACGCGTGAATGACATCCAATCCACCTGATGATATACACTTGCCAACAACAACGCAAACAAATCGGTCCGATCCGATACAGAATGCACATTCTCACTAAAATCAAAATAATCCCCAAACCAAATTCTGATCTTCCTCAAACATGTAATAAACCTTCCAAAAGTCTATAGCAATCTTTCCGTAACACCTACCACCATCTTGTACATTTCTTCTCAACTCTCAATCCAGGAATAGTTTATCAACAAGAACATTCAGTCTATGAGCCTCACCAATACCAGAATTTTCATACCCAATCTCAATACCGCTACTCAATGGCTGACACGTAACTCATACTCTGTTATTGATGTGTCGGAGAATTTCGGCACATTTAATATCAATTGCTTAGATTTTAGCTTGTTTTAAATACAATTATCTCTTATACTTATGTAATTTTAATGTTTTGCGGTGTATGAGGTTTAAGGGCCCAACAACATGGAAATGAAATCAAAAAGTTGCAAAAGGACAAGAAAATGGCAAAATGTGATCGCAGATGCAATAATGCGGATCGCAAATCCAACATGTGGGACGCATATTGCCCAGAGGAACCGCATAGCCCAACAGTTTGTTGGCCAAATTCAGGCACAAGAAATGCGGTCCATTATGCAACTGCATAACAAGTTTGCGGGCCGCATAATGGATTGCAAAGTCGCTGTGGAAGTTGCTGAAGTTGGAAATGTTGTGACACTATGCAGTTACAATTCAACAATGCAGACTGCATAACCAAGATGCGATGACTACCTAGAAACTATGGTTCGAAGATGCGATGGCCTTTGATGAGAATGTGGATTGCGTGTTTGTTTTGCGACAGATATGCAGTTGCATAATTGACCTAGAACGGTATTTTTATCTGAATTTGGTCCCGAGTTTTGGCCCACTATAATATATTATCTTGTCTTGTTTTTTAGCTACATTGCAACCCTTTAATATTCCTCTCTTTTGGAAGCTTTAGGAGTGAAGAATCTTGCACTTTGTTAGCTTCATGGTATTTAATATTCTCATCTTTTTGTATTTTAGCGTGAGTAGCTAACTTTAAATACTAAGGTTGTGGACCCTAAATGGGTGTATGTTAATAGGTGTTCAACATTGAATAAATGTATAATGGTTGGTTGATATATATTTATTTCCCATTCTTCATTTATTGTTGGTGGTTGCAAATATTAACAAGTGCCATTAAATTCTTTCTTTACTTGGAAAAGTGAGTTAGAGTTTGGTAGAAGTAAATATCAAAGACCCAAGGCTTTAAACCTTGTGTAATAGAATTGCATAGGAATAAGTGGGTTTTATTTGACATATATTAGTTGTTCTTAATCGCAACTCTTTTATATTTGAAAAGAAGAAATACTACTAAACTATTGAAAAATATTGGGTAGTCATTTAGAAATCATTTGTATATCTAAAGAACCTTCCATTAGAAATATATCATATTAACACCAATAGCATTATATTTCATTGAAGGGGACACAACCTTGGTTTTCTTAATCAAATTATTTACATCCTCAACGTTACAATTAGTTCCCTCTTCAAATCAAAATCATATCATACTCTTGTTACAATTAACAGAATAGAATTGCAACCTAAGTCAAGTAGCACACTACTCGAAATAACCTTTTCACACCTATTCCCTGTAGGATTCGACCCCAACCTTATTGGGTTATTATATTTGACACCGACCGCCTTACACTACTTAATTAAAGTATAATTTGAGCATATCAAATTTTAGCACCGTTGCCGGGGAATACGGTTTTGAAATTACTAATTAGTGTGTGCTTTACTTTACGTCTTATTCTATTCTATCATACTTTGCTTGTTTTGCTTGGTGTTGATAGGAAAACATGGCTGAATATGAAGAAGAAATGGGGGAAGAAATGGAAGAAAATCCTTTTGTGGACACAGATGAGTACATTGAGGATATAAATGCTATTGTACCTTTGGTTGTTGGTGCTGCAACTTTCAAGGTGTAACATGGTTTAATCCTATTGCTCAAAGCGGAGGGGTTTTTTAAGAATTCCACCAATGATGATCCAACACAACATCTTAGAAACTTCTTGGGTGTGTGCGCGATGCATAAGCAGAACAACGTCTCAGATGATGCCCTAAGGTTGAGGGTGTCAAGTACTTACTAGCTAGGGACGCAAGGAAATGGCTTCAAAATATGCCTCCAAACTCCATTCAATCTTGGCCTGAACTTGTCCAAGCATTCTTGGTTAAATGGTTCCTTCAAAGTAAGAAATCTGAGCTCAGGGATAAAATCTTCTTTTTCAAGCAAGTACTGGGAGAATATCTACAAGAGGCATGGGATCGATTCAAGTTATATTTGGTGATATCTCCCAATCATGGTTTTTCGAATTCTATCTTGTTGAAGAAATTCTACATGGGTTTAGATCCGATAAACCAATCTATAGCCAAGAATGCAACTGATGGATCTTTTATTGACAAGACATTCACAAGGATCACACAAATCCTTGACAAAATAGCACAACATAATAAAGCTTGGCACTCCGAGGACACCACATGTGGAATTGCATATGGTTTTCCATCCTTGACCAACCTGATTAAGGAGAATCAAGAGAGAGATCAAGTAGTCGCAGGACTTGCCACCAATGCCAATGTGTTGACAAAAATGTTCACATAAAGCCAAACAAAAAAGGTGAATGTGGTGGAGGATGTACAACCCATATCAAATGAATACTTTGAGGAAGCAAACTATGTCAACAACTCTCAAGGAGGATATCAAAGGCAACAATACCAAGGTCAAGGACAACAAAACCAATGGAGGCCTAAACTGCAAGGGCAAGGCAACCAACATTGGTGAAATGACCAAGTTAGCTCAAATCAAGGAAATTGGAATAATAACCAAAACAATTTCTCAAATTATAGTTCAAACTCTTATGTTCCACCAAAGGGTCAATATTCAAATCAAGGTTCCTCAAATGATTCCAAGTTAGAAAGCATGCTTGAATGGGTATTGCAAAATCAAGAGAGGTCCGATACTTCTATGAGGAATATAACCGAGCTTGTAGGTTCTCATACCACATCTATTCAAAAATTGGATATGCAAATGAGAGATCTTTCTAGGGAACAAAATCCAAAGCAAAAAGGGACACTTCCAAGTGGCACAATTGCGAACCCAAAGGGTAGTGGGAGTGGTCCAACTTCTCATTGCATGGCAATTACTAGTCATAGCAGAAAGATACTTCAAGGAGAAAATGAACAAGTGGTTGAAGTGGAAGAGTCTAAAAAACAGGTTGAGGCACAAGTTGAAGAGCCAATTGTTGTTGAAGCAAAAAGGGTTCCAGAATAGATGAAAGTGCAAGAAGAAAACCGGGAAGAGGTAAAAGAAAAGATAAAAGAGACACCAAATACTCTACCACCTATTCCTAGACCTCCTCAACCATTCCCTCAAAGACTTGTTAGGAAGGTTGATGATAGCAAACTCGAAAAGTTCTATGACATTCTCAAGCAGTTATCAATGAATATTCCATTTGTGGAAGCATTTCAAGAGATGCCTGATTTTGCTAAATATTTGAAAGATTTGATTACAAAGAAGAGAACCACCAAGAATGAAGTGGTGAATGTGACTCACCGGGTTAGTTCCATCATTGCAACATCCACCCTTCAAAAGAAAGAGGATTCGGGAGCTTTTACCATTCCATGTACTATTGGGGCTCGTGATTATGCAAGAGCCCTTTGTGATAATAGGGCTAGCATCAAATTAATGCCTCTTTCCATTTACAATCATGCAGTGTTAGGTATGCCATGGCCCACAAGTATGAGATTACAAATGGCCGATCATTCCATAAAGAGACCGGGGGGAATTATCGATGATGTGCTTGTAAAGGTGGGAAAGTTTCATTTACCCGCCGATTTTGTAATCTTTGGTTGTGCAGTTGACAATGAGATCCCTATAATATTGGGGAGACCATTCCTTGCCACAGGAAGAGCACTAATGGATCCGGAATGGAATGAGATCAAATTCCGTGTGAATGATGAAGAGGTTACATTCCAAGAAAGCAAGGGTATGAAACTATCACATGAATATGAAAGCACGGTGATCGATGTTGTTGATGAAGTGGAAGATACGGTAGAAATGAAGATGGAAGAACAGTGCCTCGGTGAGGCATTGGCGGCTTATGCTCCAAAGAATCTATCTCTCGACTTAGAGAATAGAGCTACTACTCCCGCAAAGCCTTCAATTATTGATCCACCGCAACTAGAGCTCAAACCCCTTCCACCACACTTGAGGTATAAATTTCTTGGCTCAAATGACACTCTACCAGTAATTGTTTCTTCTTTGTTGAATGATGTGCAGGTAGAGCAACTGTTGAATGTCTTAAAGAAGCATAGGCAAGCTATTGGATGGACAATTGTGGACATCCGGGGTATTCCTACCGGAATTTGCGAACACAAGATCCAATTGGAGAATGAGAGTAAACCAAGTGTGGAGCATCAACGAAGGTTAAAACCTTCCATGAAAGAAGTGGCAAAGAAAGAAATCATGAAGTGGTTGGATGCCGGGGTAGTCTACCATATTGTTGATAGTTCTTGGGTGAGCCCGGTGTAATATGTGCGAAAAAGAGAGGCATGAAAGTGATTGAAAATGATAAAAACTAGCTCATCCCAACAAGAACAGTGACCGGATGGAAGGTGTGTATGGATTACCTAAAGCTAAATAATGCTACGTGCAAGGACCATTTCCCTATGCCTTTTATTGATCAAATGCATGATCAGCTAGCGGAAAGGTCATTCTATTGCTTCTTGCATGGATACTCTAGCTACAATCAAGTTAACAATGCATTGGAAGATCCAAAAAAGACAACATTCACTTGTCTATATGGGACATTTGCATTTAGCCAGATGCCATTTGGGCTATGCAATGCTCCGGCTACTTTCCGAAAGTGTATGATGTCAATATTATCCGATATGGTGGAGGATTTCTTAGAGGTATTCATGGATGATTTTTCGGCCATGGGTGATTCTTTTGAGCATTGTTTAGACAACCTTAGATAAGTGCTTAAGAGATGTGAAGAAATGAACCTTATGCTAAATTGGGAAAAATGCCACTTTATAGTGGACGAGGGCATTTTTTTGGGCCACAAAATTTCCAAAAATGGCATAGAAGGTTACCAAGCAAAGATCGAGATCATTTCCAAGCTTCCTCCACCAACCTCAGTTAAAGGTGTCCGAAGTTTCTTGGGGCATGCCGGATTCTATTGGCATTTCATCAAGGATTTTTCCAAAATTGCAAATCCTATGTGCAAACTCTTTGAGAAAGATGCAAAATTTATGTTTGACGAGAAGTGCCTCAAAGTCTTTGAGGAATTGAAACAAAAGCTCACCACGACATCTATTATTGTCACACCCGATTGGTCTCTTCCATTTGAACTCATGTGTGACGCTAGTGGTGTATCAATTGGGACCGTGCTTGGCCAATGTCATGACAAGGTTCTTCACCCGGTCTATTATGCAAGCAAGACACTCAATGGAACGCAACTGAATTATATGGTGACTGAGCAAGAACTTCTTGCCATTGTCTATGTCTTTGAGAAATTTCGAGCTTATTTTTTGGGATCCAAGGTAATAGTGTACATAGACCATGATGATCTTCGCTATCTCATGGCAAATAAGGATGCAAAGCCTAGGTTGATTCGGTGGGTCATGTTGTTGCAAGAATTTGACTTCAAAGTCAATGATCGAAAAGGGACAAAAAATCAAGTAGCGGATCATTTATCAAGACTTGAAGAGGTAGGGAGACCAAAGGAAGATTTTGAAATCAATGATCCTTTCCTGGATGAACACATATTGGCATTATCTAACACTTTTGCTCCTTGGTACGCTCATATTGCTAACTACTTGGTGAGCGACCTTATTCCGGATGGATTAGAAGCTTATCAGAAGAAGAAGTTTTTGAGAGATTGTCGGTAATACTATTGGGAAGAACCATTCTTCTTCCGTATTTATGCTGATAGCATCATCATAAGGTGTGTTCCAGAAGAGGAGATTATGCCAATTCTAAAGGCATGCCATGACTCACCAGTTGGGCGTCACCATGGGGGAGATCGAACGTTGGCAAAAGTGCTTGAATGTGGTTATTATTGGCCGTCGATTTATCATAATTCCAATCAAATGGTCAAGGATTACGACTAATGCCAAAGGCAAGGATTAATCTCCAAGAGGCATGAAATGCCAATGCACTTTGTGATGGGGATAGAAATCTTTGATGTGTGGGGAATTGATTTTATGGGCCCCTTTGTAAGCTCTTGTGGTATGAAATATATGTTGGTGGCTGTGGAATATGTGTCCAAATGGGTTGAAGCAATTTCCTTACCAAACAACGAGGCAAAGAGTGTGACCACATTCTTAAAGAAAAACATATTCCGCGATTTGGCACTCCTAGAGCCATTCTTAGTGATGGTGGGTCTCATTTCTGTAACAAGGCTTTCACGGGGCTACTAGAGAAATATGGCATCAAGTATAAGGTGTCCACACCTTATCATCCCTAATCAAATGTCCAAGTTGAAGTTTCCAATCAGGAGATAAATAATATTTTAGCAAAGAATATTAATGCAAACAGGACAAACTGGTCAAGGAAGCTAGATAACGCATTGTGGGCATACCGCACGGCGTACAGAACCCCTATTGGCACTTCTCCTTATCGGTTAGTCTTCGACAAGGCTTGTCATCTACCCGTACAACTAGAGCACAAAGCCATGTGGGCTTTAGAAAGGTTGAACTTGGACTGGGTTGAAGCTGCAAATTTGAGGTTAAGACAACTCAATGAAAAAGAGGAATTCCGTTTCCATGCATATGAAGTTCGTCCACGACAAAAAGATCTTGAAACGGGAGTTCAAGTTTGGTGACTTGGTTTTGCTCATTCACTCAAGGCTTAAATTATTTCTGATAAAGCTCAAATCAAAATTGTCCGGTCCGTTCAAGGTGGCAAATGTATCCCCTTTTGGAGCTGTGGAATTAGAATCGGAGGATGGGCTCCGAACCTTTAAAGTAAATGGCTAGCGAGCCAAGAAATACTTG
The DNA here is from genome assembly GCA_026770625.1 of Nicotiana glauca. Classification (NCBI taxonomy): domain Eukaryota; kingdom Viridiplantae; phylum Streptophyta; class Magnoliopsida; order Solanales; family Solanaceae; genus Nicotiana; species Nicotiana glauca. The sequence continues at coordinate 32,127 of MU686397.1, forward strand.
GGCACTGACGGAGAAAAACATTTAGTGGAACAGTTGGCTCTCAAAGATGATCCATGCCCGACCAATGAGTGAAACCAAAGAAAGGCCAACTTCGTCGTGCCGCAAAGTTAAATCAAGTGCTTCATGGGAGGCAACCCATGTGTGGTTACATCCTTTTTGTCCTTTATATTTAAACTTTTGTTAGATAAATTTAATTGAGCAATTTAAAGTGTGTGTTAGAGTGCAGGTGATTCAAAATATCATGACACATAGTAGAATTGCGTGTGAAAGGGAAGAAAAATCACCATGGGAAGTCTGCTACATATATGCTGTATTATTTTAGATATGTGGACCGCATAGTGGTCACATACCTGGATAGTTTGTTTGGCAAATATTGGTAGAAGACATGCGGAGAGGAGGTGCACTTTGCAGACAGTATTTCCGTTATGCGATCGCACAAATGCACCGCATTGTGTCCATGAGCAACTCAATTTGAAACCGCCGCATAACACTTATGCGGTGACTTATCCACCGCAAATGTTACAAAGGTAAGTATTCTTGCCCCTTGCACATCAAAGCCCACCAGCATTCCAACACTTCTAAAAAAATCAAAAAGAAAACAAAGCAAAAGCAAAAAAAAAAAGAGAAAGGAAAACGGCTAGTTGAACGAAAAGAGTAAACAACACTTGAATTCTTCTCCCAAATGTTCTCAATTCTCCATTACTGGTATGTTCTCCTTTCCCGATTTCATCCTTGTAAAGTTTAGTTTAAATGTTGTGTTTTTTTTTCCTGTTTTTATTTCCTTTAGTTTTTACTTTTGTCCACACCATTGTTATTGGGTATATGTTCATAATGTGAGGGGATTATTGGATAAGTAGTTAGGCTTGGGGTGTTGGGTAGTGAAATTAGGTTCGCCATTGTTGAGGATGGAGTTCAAAATGTTGAGAATGAAGACTTCCGTGGACCGCATAGTCGATTTACGGTCCGCATTGTTGCCGCATAACAAACCTTAGGTGGGCTGAGGAAGGTGACAATTTTCAGAGGATTTGCGATCACATAAGCGATATGAGGACCGCAAAGCCACCGCATACCTAAGCAGTTTCAGGCCCTTTGTGAAATGTTGTTTGCAGTTGATTTGCGATTGCAAATCCATCTTTGCGGTAGGTTTTGCGATCGCATAGTGTGATGTAATTTCTAAGCATATATTTTTGCAATGGGTATGCGAACCGCATAATGGATATGCGATCACATAACCCAACTCATAACTGTTCCCTTTCAGCAGACAAATGTTTTGCGATAGGTTTGCATTCCGCATAGTGGTTATACGATCGCATAAACTGCCGTATACTTGATGTTCTTTGTAATTTTTTCCTGATTTCTGCTATGTTGCTCACACATCATTTCTTTGTAGATATGGCTCCCAAGAAACATATATCTTCTAAGAAAATGGCCTCCACCAGTCGTCAAGCACAACAAGCCAAGCGTGCACAACCTGAATCATCTCGACTCTCCCAGTCTGATGAGGAGGAGACCTTGCCATCAGTTGAACTACAAGCTGAGGCAAAAAGAAAATGAGAAGATGATTTCCACTTTAGGTTTGGGGTCGAAGGCTCTAGGGAGCTGTACAGAGAAGGGCTAACAAAATGGAAAATCCTTGCCCAGAAACAGCTGGGTATGAATGGGCTACAGGAGCAGTACCCTCACATGCCGAAGAACATAAAAGCTAAAAAATGGGAGTGCTTCACTGATCTGCCTGATGATTACAATGAAACACTGGTGTGTGAGTTTTATGCATCTTATATAGCCTCCAGAACACCTTCCCACAAGAGCAACAAAGTTTTCTATGACACTGCCTTGGTTCGGGGGAAGTAGGTCTTTTGCAGCAATGATACTATAAATGAGTTCTACTTCCCAAACTGGAGACCGGGCATATCTGAGTATGATGCCAAATGGGACAACAAAGTTAATGAGCGTGCTTGGATAGCGTCAGTGATAGCCAAGGGGACCACAGCTTGGATTGACCCTCTGCATAAAATATTCAAGGAAGATCTCACATGAGAGGGTAGGTTATGGCTCAGCTTTGTCACCTCTCGATTGATACTGTCCCAGAATGAGACAAATATAAGCATTGAGAAAGCTCTTCTCATTGCATGCACTATGACTGGGATAAAAATTGATGTGGGTGATATTATCTTTCAAGAGATAGGGGTCCGGGCCAACCAGACAGCCACGTCACTTCCATTTTTGTGCTTGATCATAGCTCTCTGTAAGGCTGTGGAAGTCCCTTCAATGCAACACACTGACAAGACTGGGAAAGCACTGAAGTATATTGATATCACGTGCATTAGTGACACAGAGCCACCGGTAGTTGTTTCTCCCTAAAGGTTCAGACCCAGAGTGCTGCTGATACAGAGACCCCAGACCGCCAGATGCCTGTTACTCCTCAGGCCACAGTGGCTTCCACTTCCAATCCACAGCCCACATCTCAGGCCACCTTTGCTCAGCCTTTTGCCACACTGCTAGTTGTTTCGAGGCTTGGTCTTTTAGCTCAACATGCAAATGCGAAGGTAGACCAGTTTTTGAAGAAACCTCCCCACCCTCATTAGGCAGGCATTGACACCTATCCAGTCCTTACTGACGGCCCTCCAACAGCAACAAATATCTTATGAGGATTGCCTGAAGCAGCTTGAGGTGCAGATTAAAAAGATAGAGTGGGGTGAGGTTGGCGATTTTCCAAAGCTCCGTGATGATGTTGCCACAATAAAAACTGAACTCCACAAAATGCAGACTCTCGAGTTCGATCTATCCTCTCTTATGCCCAAGGAATATGAGATGAGAGTGGGCATGGTGGTGGCTGGATTAGATCTTGACTTTTCCACATTGATGATAGCTCCTGCACCTCAGACTGTCAGGGCTTCCCAGACTACAGCTTCCCCTGCATACATTGACATCCCTTCTAAGGATGATTCCGGACACTTTGTGGAGTTCGAAGGTAGGGATACAGACGAGGGAGAGACTGATGAGGAGTCATGGTCCAAGGATGATGAGGGTCCTCAAGAGAAATTCAAGAAGGTAGATATCCCTACAGTTGTAGAGGAGGAACAAGTAGCTGTTCAAAAAGCGATAAAACATTCGCTAGCAGACATGGTCGTCAAAGCAGATCCATTAACCACTCGGTCATCAGCAGGCGAGGCTAGCAGCTCACAGGCCCTATATCCAGTGTCGGCCCAGTTGGATATCCCTCCTCCATCAATTGAGGTCATTCCCCAGGCCGAGATCTCATCGGTCCCGATTGTAGCATCAGAGGGTGACCCCACCATCATTAAGCCGGCTTCTGACTTCCATAGCTCTTAGTGCACCTCAGGGAGCCCCTAAACTCTGTTTTATGTTCTTATGCATTAGGGACAATGCATGATTTTCAGTTGGGGTGGGATAGCCTTGTACAAAATTTTTGTGAACTGTGTACATATTTCTTGTGTGATATAAGCAAACTTCTATTACTTTTGTATATACTCGTGTTATTTTTGTACATATGTTATGTTCTGTAACTTTTGTATATACTCGTGTTGTTTTTGGTACATATGTTATCTTTGTATAAAAAAACCAAAAACAAGTATGCATGCTCATCTGTAGTAACTAGCAATGAATGCCCCTTTGTTTTACTTCGCCGGGTTCTTTTCCAAGGGTGTAATAGTCGAACCATGGCAGTAGGATAAAATATTTTGACTGGTTTGGTGTAATTGTCTAGTTTCAAGCATGTATGCCTATAAATTACCTGTACCATTCCATTAATATAAAAAAATGAAATGATGAAATCTACTGTGTGAACTTGAGGCTCGCTCTTTGACTCAATGTTTACCTAGAGTCAAACATGTAAATATGATGAAAGCTTCGAATTGCCAAGTATTGACTCGAGGGCTAAAACTATGTTGTGTCAAATAGTTCATGTGCCATGTGTGTGATCTTTGTATAAATAATTCTTGTATTTACTTCTTCCATCTAGAACTTGGCCGGTTGGCCTTTCGATGCTAATGATAATTACATTTGGCTGGAGAAATGACCTTAGGCAGTCTTTGTGATATTGGAAAACCAGTTAGCCTTTCAAGCTAACCATTGTATAGATATTATCACTAGTCACCCCATTTGAGCCTTTAACCTTTTCTTTGTCCACCTCATTACAAACCTTTCCCCTTTTTAAAATAATTTCCTCTTTTGAACCCTTCCCTCCTTGAACATTGATAATGAGACTAAAACCCTAAGTTAGGGGTGTGGTGTCAAGCCGGAAATTGGAAAGGTTGTAGAGTGAGTGTAGGTAAGTGTACAAGGTATTTATATGAAACTATTCAAGCTCTAAAAAAAATATAATACAAGAGAAAAGAACAAAAAAAATAGAGATGTATGTATATATATAAATATGGAGCCTTGAAGAAAATTAGAGAGGTATTTAAGGTGGTTCAATGTTGGAAATTAGGGGCTAATGAGGGCGATGTGGTTTGAAAAGAAGTAAAGAGCAACAAGAAAGAAAAATATGAGTAGTGTTCGAGGAGGGTGTAGTTACTTGTACCCAAATATTTATCCGACTCTTCCCTAAACCTACATTATAAGCTTAAAAAGTCCTTATGGGATCTCCAACCGAACGTTCTTAAAATAAAGCGATGAATTAAAATAAGGGCAAGCCAATGGCATGGCATGTTGTAACACTTGAAACTCTTTTTGAGAGTGAGTGTTTTTGTGAATCTGTTCCTTTTGTTTTCATTGTAAATATTGCGAGTTGGGACTTTCTTTCTAGTGAGGACACATGAATTGTGAGGTTGGAAAGAAGTTAAATTCTTGAAGTCGAATGCAAGTGCAGTCAGCTGAGAGTAACATTTTACCAAATTGGTCGAGGCTCAAAGTTTCACAAGTTGATTAGTTTCTTTGTAAATAATAATGATGGCTCAGGAAGGGTAAATAAATGAAAGTGCATGCTTGTAGTACTGACAACTAACACCGTCCACGGTCACTATTGTTTCATATCATTTAAATGGAGTCTAGAATAGGATAGTGTTGTTTTAGTTGCTTGAGGAAAAGCAAGAGTTTAAGTTGGGGGTATTGATGTGCCGGAGAATTTTGGCACATTTAATACCAATTGCTTAGATTTTAGCTTGTTTTAAATACAATTATCTCTTATACTTATGTAATTTTAATGTTTTGTAGTTTATGAGGTTTCAGGGCCCAAGAACATGAAAATGGAATCAAAAATCCGTAAAAGGACAAGAAAATGGTAAAATGCGGTCGCATATGCAACAATGCAGACCGCAAATCCAACATGCGGGCCGCATATTGCCCAGAGGAACCGCATAGCCCAACAGTCTATTGGCCAAATTCAGGCGCAAAAAATTCGGTCCATTATGCGACCGCATAACAGGTTTGCGAGCCACATAATGGATCGCAAAGTCCCTGTGGAAGTTGTTGAAGTTGGAGATGCGATGACACTATGTGGTCGCAATTCAACAATGCGGACCGCATAACCAATATGCAATGACTACCTGGATACTAAGGTTTGAAGATGCGATGGGCTTGAAGAGAATGCAGACCGCATGTTTGTTATGCGATAGATATGCGGTCGCATAATTGACCTGGAAGGGATTTGTCCGAATTTGGTCCCGAATTTTGGCCCACTATAAATAGATTTATTGGGGTTTTGTGGGGGCATCTTGTCTTGTTTTTGAGCTACATTCCAACCCGTTAATATTCCTCTCTTTTGGAAGTTTTAGGAGTGAATAATATTACACTTTAAAAGCTTTATGGTATTTAATATTCTCATCTTTTTGTATTTTAGCATAAGTAGCTAACTTTAAATACTAAGGTTGTGGACCCTAAATGGGTGTTATGTTAATGGGTATTTAATATTGAATATATATATATATATATATACACACACACACACAATGGTTGGTTGATGTATATTTATTTCTCATTCTTCATTTATTGTTGGTGGTTGAAAACATTAACAAGTGCCATTAAATCTTTTTTTACTCGGAAAAGTGAGTTAGAGTTTGGTAGAAGTAAATACCAAAGACTCAAGGCTTTAATCCTTGTTTAATAGAATCGCTTAGGAATAAGTGGGTTTTATTTGACATATATTGATTGTTCTTAATCGCAACTCTTTTATATTTGGAAAAATCATAAAGAGGAAATACTACCCAACTATTGGAAAATATTGGGTAGTCATGTAGAAATTATTTGCATATCTAAAGAACCTTCCATTAGAAATATATCATATTAAAACTGATAGCATTACATTTTATTGAAGGGGGCACAACCTTATTTTTTACATTCTCAACGTTACAATTAGTTCTCTCTTCAAATCACAATCATATCATACTCTTGTTACAATTAACGGAATAGAATTACTACCTAAGTCAAGTAGCATACTACTCGAGAAACCTTTTCACACCTATTCCTTGTGTGGTTCGACCCCAACCTTGTTGGGTTATTATATTTGACACCGATCGCCTTACACTACTTAATTAAAGTGTAATTTGAGCGTATCAGTCATCTCACGGAAAAATACCCATAAGTCAAAATACATGGTACCTGCCAACAAGCGAACTCTACTCCGATATGAACACATAGTGCCAGCAAAACCTTAAACACCTGAAATCGTCCATGCCATCAAGAACTCATAACCTTCCCTTTGAAACTATCTGCAACCTTATACCTGCAAATTTCAACCCTACATGGCGCATCGCCTCTAACATTCTACTTGAAACACTACGAAAATCTCATAGCCAGCTCTAAACCATTATCAAATTGAACACCTCATCAACCTAGAATCATTCATTTAACCTAATCCAGGAAAACATCACTACCACAATATAGCCGTTATACCTGTAGAAAACATCAACTCCGGCCGTGGTCATAATTATGATAAATTCTTCGGAACTCATTAACACATAATCGAGGAATAAGAACCAATTGCTTCTAACTCAACCGAGTTACGCAGACTGCCAACCTGAAAGTAAGTCAACCTAATACTCCCCCCCCCCCCAACTTGAGGGAACCTCC
>MU686397.1:40382-56174 GCA_026770625.1 Nicotiana glauca
ATCACTCCAACATTGACATGTAGACCATTCTTGACAAAGAAATTACGCCGATCCGATTACCACTCGCTACTATTTTCAAGCCTGCCTGTAGACAAATTCAAAAGTCCTTAAAGGCTACATAAGACCTGGAACTCGCCAGAACCTCCTCGATAACCACTCATATTACTCTGATCTTCAATGCACACCTAATATGTGTCGAGCAACCCGTGCTTCACTAGCATATGACCATTCAAAAAATTAACCAAGCAATCCCTTAGCCCAGAAACTGATACGGCCCATGACCATACAGTTAGATCGTCAGTAGCAGAATCCACCACTTAGCTTAATGTCGTAGATCACCTCATCGGAACCCTAAAGTAATATATATTCACAGCATGTCCAATCTGCATGGATACGTAGCTGAATACTTCAAAAATTCATTCAATACTGATCATAGAACACCCTAAAGATTCTGCCAAATGCTTACCCATCATTTCAATAGTTAAACAACTTCCCAAAATGCTCTGAAATGATGACATATGCACTCCACTGAATGGAAACCTCATACGAGACACGCGATCCAAACTCATGATGCAAGAGATGGCCCACTGGTTATATTCAAATCCATACCTTTCCATGAACTCACCTTAATTACAATAGTCTGGCCACCAGCCAATCTTCCCAAATCTATGATTTCTAACCAGACATATGAACCCTCCATATACCACAAATGAATGACTAGAAGATTTAACACTGCATCTACTTCAAAGGATAGACATCACATTGCGATGATAATCAAGCATCCATAGCCCATCGTAATCCATCTGCAGCATCACCTATCATCAACACATAGCGAATACTGAGTGCACAACATCATATTTAAGCGATCAGGAAGAGTCAAAGTCGTAGTTTCAAGCTGAAGAAAAGTTGCACGATAAGAAAAGAAGAAAGGGAATTTTTTTCCTAAATACTATGTAGCCTCCTGAAGATAGGTATGGACGTTATCACACTGATCCGCAGGACTCTACCAGACACTTTCTCATAACTCGTAGAACCTACGAACCTATTATTCTGATACCACCTTGTCATGACCCAAAAATCACAAGTCGTGATGGCACCTAACTGAACCCGCCAGGTAAGCCAACTAATAGAAAATACAACTTAACTGAGATTATAAGAGAATAGAGAATAGATAACTAAACATTTACAAATTTATCCAAGACCTGGTAGTACGAATCACGAGCTTCTAAGACTTGGAATCTCAAAAATGATACAAATAAATACACGTTCTATTTGAAGGTTACATAAATAAATTAGCAATAACCTAAGCCACCATGGACAAGTGGAAGCTATATACAAACATCTTCCGAATTAGCACCCGACGTCACCAGCAGCTTCGACCAAAATCAGCACACAATGTGCAGAAGTGCAGTATTAGTACAACCGACCCCATGGACTAGTAAATATTTTGTCTAACCTCATCAAAGTAGTAAAGAAGCTTGTATTTAAAAGATTCTTATTGTTAAACTTGTACATTATATTAGCAGTAAAGAAGTTCAAAGAATAACAGATAAAAGTATCATATACAACTCGGCAAGATAGTCAACAATTAATAAAAGGAACCGTAGTAGAAGATTTATGATCTTTCCTACTATGAGAAATTTATCCAAAATATCAAATCACATGACACGGTAACACCCTTTGTGCTTTTATCTCATCCTTACCATGCATAAATAAATTTATATATAATTTAATTAGCACAACAACACCCTTCGTGCGTTCAACTCATCCTTCCAAATGAACTTATAATAGAACCAACCATATGACAGAAACACGATAATAGGAATTACATAGTAGTAAATACGAAAGTAACAACAATGGACCAGGATATACATGTGGACAACAATAAAGGACAAAATGAAAAGCACGTGAGTAATAACAAAAATTGGAAAGAAAGGGGGTATGAACGTCAATTAACTCGTATATTGGAGGCCTAAGTACAAATATGAAAAATAAGAAGGAAATACATGATCTTTAAAAGTTAACAAGTAAAGGCATGAATGACTGGCATGATGGAATGATTAAATTAGAGTGAGATAGAATATGTATGACATAAGTATAATTTCAAAACAGGAAATAAACATGGCATATGCAAGTTAAGCAAGTAAAAGATATGGACAACATAATAAAAATTGAGATAGAGGTCAAGTACGGGACAATAACAGCATATCACTCAGAATATTTAATTGCGACAATAACAGCACAAGGTATGGGTGGAAGTGTATACACGGAAAAATATATATCATATCGTAATGCATGTACCTCATCCTCACCTGCACGGAAACACCCTTAGTACCATGACCTCACAATATTAAAAATCATAACAATATAAATGAAATGGTACCGTATCACCCTCCGTGCTTTACACTTTTTCTCACATGATAATATATATAAAATGACACGGCATCGTCCTTCGTAATTTACACTCTTCCTCATATGATAATGTATATGAAATGGCATGGTATCACCCTTCGTGCTTTATATTCTTCCTCACATAATAATGAAAATGAAATGGTACGGCATCGACCTTCGTAAATTACACTCTTCCTCATATGATACTTTATATAAAATGGCATGGGATCACCATTCATGCTTTATAATCTTCCTTACCAAGCATATGATATCAATAAAGTGACAAGGCAGGAATTATAAATAACATCGAGGAGAGTGTTCAGATGAATATTCTGTAACAACCCGACTGGTCGTTTTGCATTTTCGAACCCTGTTCCCTTAAATAATACTTTCCGCATTTGCTTTAGCTAATCTATGACTTGCGGGGATGGGTGGTTCGGGAGTTAGAAGATTTTTGAGCAAGAATAAGCCTAATTGCTTCTTTAAGTTTTTTTAAAAAGGCCAAGTTTGACTTCGGTCAACATTTTGGGGAAACGAACCCGGAATCATGGTTTTACAATTTCTAAGGGTCCGTGAAAACATATGGGACCTGGGCGTATTCCCGGAATCGGATTCCGAGGTCCCTAGCCCGGGTTCGGATTTTGATTCCGAAACTTGGTACAAATCCGAATATCAGTTAAGACTTACCTGTAAAATTTGGTGTCAATCCGAGTGGTTTAAGGGCGTTTTGACCCGTTAGAAGGAAATTTAGAACATGAAGATTCAATGGTTTGATCCATTTGGTTTTGGGTTGATTCCTCGATTTAGCGTTGTTTTGGGTGTTTCGAGGGTTCGAGTAGGTCCGTCTCATGATTTCAGACTTGTCAGTATATTCGGGCGGCTCGGGAGCCCCGAGCATCAAATGGTTAAGGTTCGAGCGAGGTTAGAATTTGAAAAGAACCAAGAATTGCTGCTTCTATCATAACCACTTCTGCGGCTCTTGGACCTCAGAAGCGGTCGACAGATCGAAGAAGTGAAAAGGACTCAAGTGTGGGAGAACCACAGAAGCGGTCCTGGGACTGCAGAAGCGATCTCGCCTTTGCGAACCGTGGACCACAGAAGCGGTCTTGCCCATTTTGCTTGGAACCGCAGAAGCGGCTCAAATTCTGCCGATGCAGGACCACAGAAGTGGTCCCCTTGATCGCAGAAGCGGAAACATCTGGGCAGAGGGGTTCATTTAATTCGAACCCAAAGCCATTTCTATCATTTCTCATCCAACACTTAGGCGATTTTGGTGATTCCAAAGAGGGGGTTTCAACAGAACATTGCAAGGTAAGTAATTCCCACTCACTTTTAGTTCAAATACATAAACATTAGGTATATTTAACACTAAAATTAGGTAAAAATCAAGAGATTAGAGTTAGACCTAGGGTTTAGTCAAAACTAAGATTTAATCCTATAATTTACCATGAAATGAACTAGGAATCACATATTTGTGATCCTTAGGTAATAGAGAACAACTTCCTTAGAAAGATATTGAAATTTGGGCATGTGGGCCCGGGGTCGGAAATTAGGAAACTTGTAATTATGGTTAGGAAATTACTTAAACAATTAGAATTTAACCTTGTAAGCTTTTATTGACTAGTTCTTGCTTATTTTAATTAGTTGGTGCACGTTTGGTTACGAGTTGAGTGTTTGGGCTTATTCTTGGTATCGGAAGTGCGCTTCGGAGCGAGGTGAGTCTCCTTTCTAACCTCGTAAGAGGGAATTGTCCCCTTAGGATTAATGTTTGAGTGTTTGTTTCTAAATGCGGGGACTACGCACGCGTTAGGTGATGATAGCCCCTGCGCAGCTACTACTATGTAAATATCCGGGTAGCTTAGGACCTACAACATGCCTATTAAATATATCTCTTATGTTAAATTGTTGTTATGAACACCTAGTGTGTACTAGAGACTTAAAAAGGGGATATGAGAATACTTCTATAGTTAATTGAATTTGATTTGGTATTTTTGGCCATTTGTGTGTCATGTGTGTGAACTTGATGTCTCATCCTTATTTGTGGATCGGGCCGATCGCCTCGGTATGAATAGATGCATCTATAGGCGCGTCGTCGACCCTCGGCAAGTGCACAGTTTATTTCTGTTGGTTCGGGTCGTCGCCTCGGTATTATGTGCGCATGTTAATTGTGGAAAAGCTTATACATGCTTTGTTTTGCCGTTAGCTCATAAGATGAAGTATAAACTTGATGTTGTAAAATTCTTGGCTTATACCACTTGCTATAAATTGTTGATACTTGTAAATTTCATGTTTTGAACACATCATACTTATATATATGTATTAATTGACCTTAGTAAGTATCAAGTCGACCTCTTGTCTCCACTTCTTTGAGATTAGACGGGATACTTACTGGGTACATGTTGTTTATGTACTCATGCTACACTTCTGTACTTAAATGTACAGGATTTGAGGCAGGTGGATCAGGATATCACTCTGGTGGATATCAGTGAGCACATCTGGGACTTCTACGGTGAGCTGCACTCCCTTCTTGCCGGTTTGCAGCCGAAGAAGTCTTCCTTGTATTTTTTGTTGTTTCTGTCTATCCTGATTCAGACAGTAGGATAGGATATTATTCATGTTGTGTATATTCTATTAGTTGTACGTAGCTTGTGACACCAGGTCCTGGCACACACAGTAGTAGACGTTATTTTGGGTTGTATAACTGTCTTTACATCTTATCAATCTTTACCGATTTATGACTTTAAATGGGAAAAATTCTATTATAATGATTTTTGATAAGGGTAAATGAGAATTTAGTTATTCTTCCGCGTTGGCTAGCCTGACAGATGGTATCGGGCGCCATCATGACCTATTATGGAAAATGGGTCGTGACATATTCCAACAAATTCTAAATCAAGGAATTTCTAAGCCAACAATGATTCAATAAGCTCTAAAGGGCAGTATAACTCAAGTACTTCCTTGAATATCACAATTTATCAGCAACATAAGTATAGAATCCAGCATCTCAAAATATCAACCATAGCAATGTAGTAATGATTACACCTAGAGATGACCAAACTAGACACATCATATATATATTCGTCATCTCATATATGTATCACCCTCACATGTAGAAAATAATGACAAATAGGAGGAAAAATTTTCTCAACAAAGCTAGGCAAAATACTTACCTCGATTCGGCTAACTTAACACTCAACTTAGCCTTTTCTTCTACAAATTCTCCTCCGCTCGACTCAATCTAGACAATGACGACTTGAATACATCACACAATACAAGAAAAAATAACTTTAATTAGTAAAGCTGTAATTTATATTCAATTTCTAAAAGTTTAACAAAAGTCAAACCTCAGGTCCGCCCGGTCAAAACGCGGGTCCAAGGGTAGGTCTTGACTATCCATAGCCTCACGAGTCTAAATATGTATTTTGTTTCAAATCCAAGTCTTATTCAACTCTCAAATCCTAAATTTTTATTTTTTAAAACTTTGACGAAATCCCCAAATTTTTCAATAGATTTCTCATGAATTTGATGTTAAATCTTGTATAAAATCATGAAATATAGTTGGAAATTGATTAAAGATACTTATCCAATATTTTGGTAGGAAATCCCCCTCTCAAAATTGCATCACCTCGAAGCTACGGTTCAAAAATATAAACATGAAGCAAAAACTCAGAATTCTCAGCACTTAACAGGCTGCAGATGTCACATTTGCGAACAAAACTTCGTATTTTCGAATGAACGGTGTTTTCGCAATCGCCATAAATGGTTGGCAATTGCAGATGAACAATATTTTCGCAATTGCCATAAAAGGTTCGCAATAGTGAATGAACAGTGTCACATCAGAAACCAGCAAAACCTAAACTTCTCCGAAATGATCCGAAACCACCCCAAAACTCATCCGGGACCTCCCGGACACAAACCATATATGAATTTCAATCATAAAACACGCTATGGACCTGCTCACACACTCAAAATACTGAAAGGAGGTCGTCTTAACCTGATATTGACCATGGTCAAACTCTCTAATTTCTTAATTTTACTAGTCTCTCAACCAATGATCCAAAAATACACCCAAGCCCCTCGAGACTCCGAATCAAAAGTGCACACCAGTCTAAGAATATCATACGAACTAGCTCACACAATTAAATCGCCAAAATAATACCTAGAACTATGAATTGAACACCAAATTAAATGAAATTTTCAAAAAATCTTTAAAATCTCTATTTTTACCACCGGACTTCCGAATCAAATCAAACCGACTCCGTTTCCCACCAAATTTCAAAGATAAGTCAAATATATTATATTGTATATGTACGGAGCTTCGGAACCAAAATACAGACCGGGTATCAACAATGCCAAACATTCAATCAATTCTTAAAAATATTAAATTTTTTAGACTTTTAATTTTCAATAAAAATTCATAACTCAAGCTAGGGACCTCGGAATTCAATTCCGGGTATACGCCCAGATCCATATTTTAATACAGACCCAACGGGATCGTCAAAATACGGGTCTGGGTCTATTTACTCAAAACTTTGATTAAAATCAACTAAAATTAACTTTTTAGACAAAAGTTCTTGTTTTTATTAGTTTTTAGCAAATAAGCCTCCCGGATCAATATTCGGACTGTGGACGAAAATCAAGAAAGGATAGAATGAGGCTCTAAAAGCTTCGAAACACAGAGTTTGGTTCTAAATCACTGACTGAAATATAGATACTCAAAACGATCAGTCAGGTCGTTACAATGATTTCCCATACATCCTCATAGCCAAGAATGACTTTCATATGTAGACACCATTTCTCATAATTATCTTTTATGAGACTGGGGTACTGAAAAGATAGCGGACCACTATTCGCCATGACTCTAATACCACGTTGTTGGAAAAAATAATAATTCCATTCAGGAATAATATTCAATGTAAATAATAATAACACAAGAGAGTGGCAATGATACCAAATCTTTTATCGTGGTAAAATACAACATCCGAGCAGAGTAATATTTTAACTATAATATTATAACTTGGTAGTGTCAAGAGACTACTATAATTTCCAAATAAATAACACTCTTTATTTTAAATATCTCACTATAATATTATTGCCTCTCACTATTTATCTCACAGACAATAATTTTTTTGATTACTCCAACTGATTTGTTTTCTGCTTAGCTTCTCTCTTTTTTGATGGGTCTAAATTGATAAAATGAGGCTGCTATTTATATCCATCGTTTCTACCCAAGAAACCAATCAGATGAGTTGGTTCACTGCGATTTGCAATTGGAAACCACTGGCGCCCACAATTTGTTTTTCTTTCAGTTAAACACTTCTCTTTCCTTTTCTTTTATTTAGGTGAGGTATGGACCCCACACTTTGTACAGAAAATGCCAACAAATCAAGTTCAAATTATGAGTTACCTAGATAGTGCCAAACGGAGTGGGTTCCCTTGAGTCTTTGCACTCTCTTCTTGAATAGGGGTTTTCACTGATTTTCTTGAAGTAACCTTCACCTTCTTGTATTTAGAAGAGGCAAGTTGTTCTATGAGAACAAATTGGAGTGTCCCAAAATAAGAATCACCAACCTTTTTGGGTTGAGCAGACTTCACCTTGGTAGAGGCCTCAGTGCTTGACTTTTTATTGTATGGAGAGACTCAAGATTGAATTTCAAAGAAATTGGTTGAGCTTTTAGAGATTAGAGAGAATATTAGGATTTGCATTAATGAATAGTTAGGATGAGAATTAATCTTATCGGGTGAAGGAAGACTTGATTTGACATAAAAAAATGAAAAAGGGTAGTAGAGGTTTAATGCCAAGAAGAACTTCTTAACGCGAATATTTTGTTTTCTTTTTCTCACGACCCAAATCGATGTGTCATGATGAGTGTCGATGTCCTACCTCTCGGACACCCCTAAACATGATCTACAATATAAATATGAATTAAGGGTAGGTCATGAATAATATCGGTCAACAAATTGCTTAATCACGTGAATAACATACATGAGGAAAACATGCACAAAAAACATATATACAAATACATGAGAAATATGGTAGGAATAACCGACAAGGCTGCTGTAGACAACTATATGTCAAAAATTAAAAGCCGACAATGCCACATACTATCCAACTATACATGATTGTCTACAACCCTCTATAAGAGTGTAAAACCGTATAAAGGTCGGGACTTTCCCCCGTCATACCCATATCGACATATTAAAATAGCGTACCAAAACTAATAACAACTCCGGATCAAGTGGAGCTCACCAAGTCTCCCTCAGCAAAGATCTTATGATGAGGGACCATCAGCCTGTTTACCTACACATGCATACATGAAATGCAGGCCCCGAGAAATAGGGAAGTCAGTACGAATAATGTACTAAGTATGTAAGGCATGCAAATCAGTGCATAAAAGACAAAGAAAATGCTGAGTAAAGAATTTCACCTGTAAGTCTAAATAACTTTATGAATGCCGAAACATTAATAATGGCATGCACGTGTGTATAAATATCGTATAATGCATAGTTATAGGTGTACATAACATCAACAAGCCTCTGAGGGCATCCCATCATATCGTCTCGACCTCCGTGGGTGAAATCATCAACGTATACCAACTGATCAAGTGGTGGTGCATATATAACGTCGTAACCTTTTTCAATATCCCATATACATATAATATACGCGTATATAATGACATATGGTCATGGTCAATATACATGTATAAATAAATGAAATGCATAAGAGGTATGTTATTAAGATTTCTCGGGATTTCATAATATCAATATGCCTTTGATTAATGTCATGAAATAAACTTTATCAAATTATGTATTTTCGAGATCCATCAGCAGAAGATATAACATTAAGACACATGAGGAATCAAGAACATGGGCACCTCTATTACTTCTATGAATAGAGTCATTTATGAATAATGTATGTTTACACATTTCTTTTGTATCGTATGGATAATGCCAAAAGGAAAGAAGTGATAGACTTAATATACCTGAACAGATTTTCTTGACAATCCCTCTAATACACGTCAATCACGATAAAATACATAACGACTCGAAGTAGTGAAAAATTCATATGATTTCTTGAGGGTTATACCGGACTTCCTTAGAATTGCAAATTCTGTTGCTATTACGTTATATAATCTCGTATGACTTTTATTAAAGCTTCCCTACATTACATTGTAGAGATACAATCATCTCCGTAAGTGAACTAGAGAGGTCTTCTATTTTAGTGGGTATGGGCCCCACTTATGTGATGGCTTAGTCTCAAAATTCTGTAAATGTGCCACCTAGTTACTAGAATTAATATTCACAAATTGGGATTTGATTAAGACCCATTTGCTTCCACATTGGGAGGCTTATTAAATTTATCTGAAGATTCTAATTACTTAGTTAATCTCTCATTAAAAATTAATAATTATCCAATTATCCACATAATTAAGAATTATCTCAAATTACATAAAATACTACTCATTTTTAACATACTTTATACACCTTACTATTATGGTCATGTGGTACCTTGTATGACACTAGTCCATAAATACTGTGTATTATAGTTTGGGCCCTATTTTATCCTATATTGACAACCTTCAACGAAACTCATTTTCTTTGATTTGAGCCTTCAACCTAGCTTGGGCCCTGTGACCTTTACGGCACTTACTTATCACCTGTTATAAATAGCATAAATGCTTATAACCTCAAAACTAATCTCATTCTCGAGTTTACGTCAATTAACTTGTGATGAAACTTTAACGTACGAAAATGCAAAATGTAACATCCTTCCACCCGTAGAAACATTCATCCTCGAATGTTAAACTCCCCGAGATCTATACAGATTTTGGCAGAGTCGCCTTTGTAGCAGTACTACTACCAACCCTTCCTGTAGAAATCCCAATAATTAAATGCCATATATTTCCACAATCATCAATAACAACATTGGATTCACACTACCAATGATAATAACTAATATAAGAATCCATACTCATACCTTAAGGCTGTGATGTCTCAGTCGGATCCTTCTATGGAAGAGGAAATAAGTGAGGATACCTAGACTTAATATCTTCTTCGACTTCCCAAGTCATTTCTTCCACATTATTATTTCTCTCAAAGTACTTACAATGGGAGTATCCTCATATGATAGCTGCTCTGTGACCTAAACATAGTCAGCTGACTTGACTCTGGAAGGATCTCCAACATATTTATAGAGCATAGACACATGAAAGACTAGATGTACAAACTACAAGTTAGAAGGCAAGTCTAACTCATATGCTGCCTGACCTGCTTTACGTATCATCTTATATGGTCCAATGTACCGAGGGATAAGTGTCCCCAATCCTTTTTGGAAGGACCTAGAAACTAGCTATAAACTAAGCACCTCTATTTGAGATAATAGATATAGGGACACTATAAAGAAAACTATCTTCTTAATATAAAGCCTTTCATAATCCTTTATGGAATATATAGTCCTAACGGGCAAAAAATGGGCTGATTTTGTAAGTCTACCAATAATCACCCATATAGAATCAAATTTATGTTGGGTACGAGGTAAGCCTACGATGAAATCCATATTAATTACTTCTCACTTTCAAATTGGAATCTCTATAGCCTGCAACAATCCACCGGGTTTTTGATGATCGATCTTAACCCGCTGACAGTTAGGGCACTAAGCAACAAACTCTCGCTATATCCTTTTTTATTCCGTCCCACCAATATATTTCCCTACTATCATGATACATCTTTGTTGCTTCTGGATGGACAAACTAACTAGAGTAATGAGTTTCTTCCATAACCTGTCGGCGCAACCCTACAATATTAGGGACACATAATCATCCTCGATACCTCAGGACCCCATCTCCTATGATCTCAAATGGTGTTTGCTCCTTATGAGGGGTTGTATCCCTATAATGAGCTAACATAGGATCCTCGTACTGGCATTCCTTCACTTCCGTTACTAAAGAGGGTGTTTCCATATATTGAATAATAATTCCATTGTCACCTTGAGTCCAGTAATCAAACTCCAAGACTAGCTGGCTGATGACTATCATGGGCTATCCCACTTTTCTCTGATTGTAAATATGACATGCTACCCATAGGTCTATGGCGGAGGGCATCAGCTACTACATTCTCCTTCCCCGGATGGTATAAAATATCATCGTCATAGTCTTTCAATAGCTCCAACCACCTCCTTTATCATAAATTCAATTTATTTTGCTTGAAGATATACCGAATGCTCTTATGATCCATGTATATATCAACATGAATACCATACAAATAGTGCCTCCACATCTTTAATGCATGAATCACTGTGGCTAACTCTAAATCGTGGGTCAGGTAATTCTTCTCGTGTGTTCTTAGTTGTCTAGAAGCATAAGCTACAACCTTACCATGCTGCATCAGTAAAAATCCAATACAACGCTCGAATCGTCACAATAGATATCATAACTATCGATCCCCTCTGGGAGAGTTAGAACCAGTGTTGAAGTTAGTTTGTCCTTCAGTGCCTGAAAACTGCGTATGCAAGCATCGGTCTACTGAAACTTAGCTCCATTCTGGCTCGACTTTGTCAATGGTACTGAAAGTGAAGAAAATCCCTCTAAAATCTCTTGTAATAACATGTTAAACCGAGAAAGTTACGAACCTCCATCGGTGTAGTAGGTCTAGGCCAAGTCTTTATTGCATTAATCATTTGTGTATCAACTCAGATAGCTTCACCTGAAATAATATGCCCAAGAAAAGTTAAAGAATTCAACCAGAATTCATATTTAGAGAATTTTGCGTACAACTTCCCTTTTTGTAGAACTTTGAGCACAGTTCGTAGATGAGTTGCATGCTCAATATATATACGAGAGTACACAAATATATCATCAACAAATACAACCACACAGATCTATAAAGGGTCTGAACACACTGTTCATCAAAGCCATGAATACTGCTGGGGCATTGATCAAACTGAATGACATAACACGAAACTCAAAGTGCCCTTATTTGGTCTTGAATGTTGTCTTTGGAATATCTTTCTCCTTACGCCTTACCTGATGGCACCCAGACCTCAAGTCTATATTCCAGAAACACTTAGCACCTTGCTGTTACATCTTCTATTTTCATACGTTAAAGTTTCGTCTTCAGTTAATCGATGTAGACTCGGGGATGAGATTGTGTTGAGATTAACATATTTATTCTACTTATAACAAGCGATAAGTAAGTTTCATTGAGGGTAACATATATACAAATTAAAGAAAATGAGTTTCGTGGAAGATGGATATTAAGGATAAAATATGGTCCGATCTATAATACCCGATATTTATAGAGTAGTACCATACTGTAATACCCTATATTTTAATAAGGGTCTATTAGTCATTGACAAAATAATAGTAATAATAATAATAATAATACATCAGATAGTGTATAAAATAAGTGGCTAGTGGCTAATTTTTGAACCATACTTATATAGTTAACTTTGGCTAATTATTAAATAAGGAGTATTCTTTTGTTGCTGCTATATTTTAGTGACCTAGGGATTAGAAAAAAATAGGAGAAAACATAAGGCGTAAAAGAAAAAAAAGAGAAGAAGAAACGGAGCAAAAGAAGAAGCAAAACATTCAGGACCTTTAACGGCGACGAGCAAAGCCATCACTATGTGACCTTTTCACAGGTAATTTTTGAAATTTGTCTTAACATTGTATTTTACTAGAAAATAAGTATAAACAAATAGATTCTTGAAAAAAAAGAGGAATGTGTAGTGATGGCTCAATTATGAGCCATGTGATGTTAGTTTAATAATTATAATGATATTAGTAAGAATTAGCTAGTGATATGGTAATGATTACAAAGTAAAGATAGTAATAAAATATTGGGTTAAAAGCTAGTGCAATGTAGAATTATTTTGGTAAAATTTCTTGATTTTGGTTTATAAGAGGTAATTATTCTCAATGATTGGCAAATGATGGTGGTAATAATGATTTAGGTTTTGGGGACTTTAAAATGCATCGGAAATCCACGTTGTTTCTACTGTTGGTGATTTTAAATTTGGATACTAACGATTAGCTAATAAATTGTAATAATAAGATGATTGACAATGATTAGAATAATGAGGTTGGGTAGATTAAGCAATTGAAATACATTCGACGAATTGATGATAAAATATAAGACTTGGAGGATTGGATATTCTAAATTAATGATGGATTTAGCCTAAATGAGACAATTAACATGAGATCGATATTATGTAATTATAGATTGATTGGAGGAATTTGTACAAGTTGTTTGAGGTGAAGCAATTGGTATTTCGGCACGAGTACTGTGAGTAATAATCTTACCGCAATTTGTATTTTCATAACTTGCATGATTTACACATGATTTTTAATATGAATATGTACATATTATTTTGAGTTGCATGTGAGACAAGTCTTTTACTCGATATGATACCGAAATAGTTATTTGACATGATTACTGTTCTTTTAAATATTCTTGATGTCACTAGATATGTTTTACTGTTACTTGAATTTACTGTTATCGAAAGGAAATTATATGATTTGATAAGAACCGAAATGCACTATATTATTTTAAAATAGTTTCTACGAGTATATACGGATTACAGAGTCAAGTATAAATGGGAGTAGACATTGAAGGATCCGGTAGCTAACGGTGGGTTCGTTAGACCTGGTGCTCCTTGTAATTACCGATTACCGTTATAGCCCTCGCTGGTGGGAAGATAGAACTAGCATACCATTACCGATTTTCCTCGAGTAGGGACTACCGTTATATATGACTTCTTGCAAAGAAGTCCACAGTTATACCGATTACATGATCCGTTCATTAAAACCTCCCAAAAATGTGAATACTAAAATTATACAGTGGTTACCGAGCTTATTACTGAATTGTTAATTATATTTACTACAAAAAAAGTGTGAAGAGACTGAAAATTATTTATTGTTTCTGAAAGGGCATTTTTATGTATTTTCTCTTTGAGATACTAGCATGTTTATGACTTTTCCCCAAATTAAAAACGGTTGTGGTTAAGTGTTATTACTCACTGAGCTTGCGACTCATTCCCTGCTAATTTTCTTTATAGAGACAGCAGTTGACGCAGGCGAAGATTTCGTTAATTAGAGCGCATAGGTTGAAAATTCTTGATGAGCCTCGGAATTGTTCGCGTGGGCGGAGATTTTTATCAATTGTCTTGGTCTTTTAGAGTCGCTCCATAGCCATTTTTTTAGAATCATGCATATTATTTTGCTATTAGTCTTATGTCGAGTATCCTTCTTTATTATCAAAGTCGGAGATAAATTTGTATTTCTGGTTGTCACTGAGTTGATTAGTCATGGTGAAGACTATTTTGGTTAATTAATAAGTTGTCGATTGTTTGAATTGCTATTAGAGTGTTTGGTTGCTGATTTGAGATAGAAAAAAAATTTGGGATAGTCCAAAAACAGGGAAAACTCTGTCCGATTTTTTTGTAAAATTACCGATAAGGCTTACTTGGCACAACTTGCTCCTAAGCGCCGGTCAGAATTCTAAGTTGGGTCGTGACACATACAAAGTAGCATATGACCATGATAGCATGATATATAAAGTATATAAAAATTTAGTAGTATTTTAAGTAATTTGAGATAATTCTTAATTGTGTGAGTAATTAGTTAATTATTGGGTAATGAAATATTACCTAATGAACTAATTAGTTATAAGATAAGATTAAAAAATACCACCCCCATGTGGCAGCAAGCCACTACAAAGACATATGACTCTTAGTCAAATTGTCTTAGGTGGCCACCTAAAGTAAGGCATATAATGACTAATTATGTATAAGACTTATACGAGTTTGGTTTCCTTTATACAAAGTTTGGTTTCACTTGGTTTCATTTTGATTTCATTTGTACAACCTTTCTTTCAAATTCAAAATCTCTGAGAAACGGATGCTAAAACTGAAATCTAACGAGCTTCCAACAAAAACTCTTGCGACCAAAATCAATTCCAGCGAGGAATTATTAGCACCTTAGCAATGTAAAATTTTGTGGTTCTAAAGGAGTACAGTGTAATCTTTTTCAAGAATATTATACGTATTTTTCCCTACTCCAGATATGTTAAGGCTATCTTTTCTTTCTTTTTGGCATGATCCAAATTATACAGAAGAAACAAGCAAATGCACAGTTTTTATAAATGACTATATTCATAGAAACACTAGGGGTCTTTATGTTCTTTATTCCCCATGTGACATATATTATATCTTTTGTTCAGGAGTCTCAGGATAATACGCAGTTGATAAAGTTTATCTGATGGGAATGTTAAGATTATTAACATATTTTCATGTATTTCATTCATTTATACATGTACAATGATTCATGACTAGATATATATATATATATATATATATATATATATATATATATATATATATATATATATATATATATATAT